>CAOLHI010002837.1:0-216803 GCA_948474755.1 Ctenosaura bakeri | reverse complement strand
CTCTGGGAGAAATATATATTTAGTAATATAAATAGAGGGGCTAGATTCTGTTACTGTTTCTAACATACGCATACATATGTATAGAAATGTTTCGAAATACATGCTATTTGTAAGTTGTTTGCCACCTCGATCTATATGGAGAGGCGGGATACAAATAAATAAATAAATAAATAAATAAATAAATAAATAAATAAATTGCATAACCTCCTACTGATTTTATTGCTCCACAGTCCAATCCCTTATTTTCAGGGGGAATTACACAGACCTAGTCATAAATTGTTGAAAAACATGTTCCCTTTCTAACTCCAGTGTTCATATGGAAAACAGTTTTAAAGAGCTAAGGTTCTTAGCCTGTTTAGGGAGTTGGTGTTGGATAGCTCTTTTAAAGTTCAGACTAAAATCAAAAACACATTCACCACCCCACTGACATGGAAATCAAGAACTGCCAGTGTCCTGAGAAAGACTTGGTTTTTGATGGGTCACAAGTTGTCCCATTCAGGGGAGAGAGCTTGATACCCCCTTATATACAGTCATCCCTTCACATTTGCTAGGGTTAGGAGCACAGGACCCTCGTAAAAGTGGAAAAACCATGAATAACTCTAGGCCCTCTCAAACCATATTTAAAACATAAAAAAGTATGATCACCGTATTCAACCCACCATGGATTCCTTTGAGGCTTCAGGGTTCCTTCACAAGGCAGAAGTGGCTGGCTGGTGGGACTTACTCCACTGCTGCCCCACGCCATTTTTAATTGAGACTTCCAAGGCTCATTCACAGTTTCTTAGTCTCATGAGGTTTGCAGTCCCTATTAAAAATGGCTTAAGGAAGCAGCAGAGGTGACAGCAAAAAATCTGTGAATAATCAAATCCGCAAAAATGAAACCTGCAAATGTGGAGGACCAATTGTACTTTCCCAAACTGAGAACACAACTTTCCTGCTAATGATTGGTTTTGAGGATGATTCCCTTGAAGCTTCTTCTTTCCCTTAGTCACACAGGGAGCTCTGTAGAAAGCAGAAATGTTGGCCCTTTAAGGACTACAATCGGCCACCAGCAGAGAGGTGAAGCCATGAAAGATTAGATTCAGCCAGCTTTCCTGGGGCCTCTTTTCAATCATTCATTGGGGCAACAATTCTTTTAGGCAGTAGATCTCAAACTTTGGTTTTCTTCCTTGTGTTTTGGACTTCAGTTCCCAGAAACATCAGCTTGCTTGGGCAGCCTTCATGGATTCTGGGAGCTGAAGCCCAAAACACCTGGTGGACCAAAGTGTGAGAACCACTGCTTTATGGGACAATATTCCAGCCTACTCCTGAAGTACGCTGTGCATGGTCCTTGCCACTTCAAATTTGCCTGACATGACTCAGAACAGTTAGTGAGCTCAGAACAAAGCCTCCTTTTGCTGTGCTGCATGCTTAGCCAGAACAAGTACACCTAGCTCATAGTTTACACATTATGCTCCATTCCCTGTATGCCATTGCTCTCTTCCACTCCCTTCCTCCCTTTATCAGAGCACATAAGATTGACTGCCCTGTATTGGTATCTCTTCCTTTGATCCAGGAGCCATGAAAATGAAGCAGGGGCCTCTGGGGCATGCCTATAAAAATGCTGCTTGGCAGAGGCAATAAAGTGTGATTCTTGCATACTCCTTCTCATTGTCAACAGGTACTTCTCTCACTGGAAATATTAGATAGGACCCAGTACCTTGGTTCAGTGGTAGGCCTTCTGCTATACCCTAATCCTCAACAATGTCACCATTTGACACCAGTCCCTATCTGGCACTTGCCCTCCCCCTCAAATGTCAAGAGGCAAAATGTATTCATCAAGGACATCTACTGATGCTCTAGTAAGCTTCTGTCTGCAGCTGGTGTTTTCGTCCTTGTTTTGTGACACAGAGATGCCCTACATTCTGATGTGGAGCTTGAAAATATTACCTTTTTCTGACTATGATTTTCACAGTCCTCCAGCTGGATGCTTTTCAAAAAGGGCATCTGCAAGGTCAAATAAAGGCTGTCCCTATGTCCCTGCTTAAGCAACTAACTTTCATTCATACATACACAATGCTACATCTGTTGTATACCAGGGATGAAGGACACACAGCTCTCCAGATACTGTTGGATTACTACAGTCTCTCACTTTTGGCTAGAGCTTTTGGGAGTTGCTAGTCTAGAGATATCTGGAGGGCCACATAGTTTCCATCGTTGCTGTACTCTGTGGTACTCACTACAGTGAGAAACTACACTGAGTAAAAATCAATTGTAATGGAAAGTATTACCAAATGTTTCATTTGAGCAAGTGATGATTTGTTGCCCTACATAATTAGCTTTCCCTGATCCAAATATTATGCTTATTTCTTGTATCCATGAAACCACACATCCTGTATTTAAACCCTTCAAGACATACTAAAAACATTGTAGTGTAATTCTTTGACATGTATTGTATAAAAATGAGCCAAGTAAGAGAAAGGTAGAGTAGGTTTTTCTCAGATTCTTGTTTTGGTCAGCTCCTTTCCAATGTACAGATGACTCAATATTCATATGACAGTGCTGCCTCAGGAAATGTTCACACATACCATTAGGTTTTATATACTTCCAACCATTCACCAGTTTATTTCTATCCTGCCTTTCTCCTAAGAGAGCTTATTAGAAAACTGAAAAAAGACATATGTTTAAAAACTTATGAAAACTGAGATTAAAACAGTATTAAACCTACAATAGAATTAAAACCATATAAAATATGACCTTAAAACAAAGAATAAAAGCATAAAGCGGTATACCATAAAAAGTCCTTTTTTTCTAAACAGTCAATTCCCGATGGCTTCCTGAAATCAAAAGTTTTTCACCTTCTACCAAAAATACAGCAAAGGAGCCATCCTAACCTCCCTAGAAAGATAATTCCAAAGTCTCAGAAAAGCAACAGAGAAGACCTACTTCCATGTTACCAACAAATATATTTGTGAAGTTGGTAGAGCAGAAAGAAGTTTCTCCCCTGAAGATCTTATAGGTGTGGGTCAAGCTTATGTTGGAAGATAAGACATTTCAGATAGCTTGGACCCAAGCCTTAGGAACGTATATGTCATGCAGGTAATTACATGATCTCATTTAAAAACCTTATTGTACACTATTGGCATCATTTGGTCTAAGCAGGGGGTTCAGTTCATCCAACTATAACAAGACAAGATTCATCCTCCTCTCAGACCATTATGTTGGTACACCATTACCTCAGATGTAGCTTGGTTTCTCCCTGCACAAAACTCCAGACTACACTAACGTTTAGGCATGTGGTACCTTTCTCAGGTCTACAGACAATGCTGGAACATCCAGAAGACAATAAATGCCTATAACATGGCCCACGGTGCAGCAGCACTAATTGTTGGATGAAAAGGGGGAAGTAGCTTCCTGTTATTAGATGTTTGCATTACTAATTGATTAACTAGCATCCTGCCTTTCTCCCAGCATGGGATTCAAAGCAGTTTACAACTATTTAAAAATAGTGCAACTAAAAACTACTAATACAAAAATTAAAACACTGTTAATCCCTTAAAAAAACATAAGTTAAAGGCAGTTTTTAAAACAAATTTGAAGCAAAACAAACATACAATGACCCCATTAAATGTTCATTTACCTCAACATAGTACAAAGAAAATGCCTCCCTAAGTGAAAAACTCTTTCTCTGCCACAGAAATGAGTTCCACAACTTGGTAGCAGCCACCGAGATAGCTCTCTTCCATGTCCTCACCCAATGTGCCTGTGGTAGAAGTGAGACTAAGGGCCTTATCACACTACACTGTTATAGTGTCGTTATTCCACTTTAACCACCATGGCAATATTGCATGGAATCATGGGATTTGCAGTTTAGGGAGAGGTATTTAGAATTCTCCGCCAGACCGCTCCAGTGCGTCACCAAACAACAAACCCCAAAAGGGCGCAGCCAAGGCAGTTAAAGTAGAATAATAGTGCTATAACAGTATAGTGTGATAAGGACCTAAGAGAAAGTCATTTCAGGGACAGAGGAACTTTACAACTGAAACAAAATGATCCTAATGCTTAACCAATGTAATATTGCCGAAACACTTTAGTTCTTTGATTGTAACTGAATAATAACAATAATAAAGGCCCAATGGAAACTGATGAAAATCAATTTCTGAAATGTTGCATGAGACACGGTAAGACACATGATCAGTGGAATGGTGAAGGACACAAGCGAAGGAGTAAACTTCAATATATTTCAAGAGAGGAATGGATACAAATCCATGAATATGAGGATACAATTAAAACAAAAAGATTCAAAAATTTTGAATACTTTGAACAGTCTAGTTGAGACCTTAGTAAGGCAGTAGATCACTCAAAAAAAGAAAGAAAGAAAGGAAAAGAAAAGAAAAGAAGGGGAAAAAAAGAAACCCACAACTGTGGTAGCTACCTGAGTATACTCCCAACACTTCTCTTTGCCAGCAGACTGCTGACAAAACACAAGAGCACTAAAGCCGTTGCAAATTTATAACCCTGCAAAGAAGTATAGGTTTTATAGCTCTTTCTGGGGCCTCTTCTTAGCTACTGCAAGCAACCTCTCTTCAGATATATTTTACAGAGTGTGATTTAACCACTGAAAATAATAACAAGAGGGAATAGGAATAAAATCTTTGCTGAAGCACTGAGAGTCGACTCACATTTGTAAATATGATGCAATGAAATACTTATGTGGTTGAACTGAGCAATTAGATCTATATATGGATCCCAGGGGAGAGAGGAGCTATACTTGTAACTCTTAACAACTGGACTGCCATGGGGCAGAATTATCCATTCCACTAAAAGTGCTTCAAAGGCAGATTCCCAGCTCAATGGGAATCAGTGTTAGGATGGAAGTATCTAGAGTGTTATGAAATTTGGCAAATGGTGCTGGATGTCAGCACTGCTTGCTAGATCAAGAGCTAAGTATTGTTTATTGCAGGCAAGCCTGACCAAGATTCAGCATGTAATAATACTGCTCTGATCTTTCACCTCCCAAATTCTTGCCATTCTTCTCTTTCTGGGATACAGTTAGATCATCAGCTTCTCTTCCTCACTGTCAGATATGCCCACTGTCATGGATTCCTTCACTGTTCTCTTGGTAATCACTATTTCATCCACTCTCTATGATTACTTGGACTTCATTCCACTGAAACAGGAAAGCATAGGAACATAGGAGTCTGGTTTATACTGTGTCATTGTCCCTTTTAACTCTGAACTGTCTACTTTGGTTGGCAAATGCTTTCCTTGGTTTTCAGCAGAGGTCTTACCCAGAGATGCCAGGGACTGAAGCTGGGAATGAAGAAACATGTTAAGTAATGTGTTTGGCCACTGACTTATATCTTCTTCCTATAATTCCATACCAGATAGCAAAGTCTGATTCACATACACGAAGGATGGGCATGCTCCAGAATCTGGGGAGCTGCAGTGCCCAACTGGGTCACAGAGTGCTGTTCTGAGCACATTTGGATGATTAGAAGTGATAAAGTGTCACTTCTTGTCACTTTCTGGGCTTTTTGGGGCCTGAAGCCCCCCCCAAGTTAGTTATGGACCTGCAAAAGAGGTATTTACCCTATAGATATGGGGGGTGTTAACAGCTCCAAAAAACCCCAAGATTGATATGGTTTACTTGGCATGTATTATTTAATTGGCAACTCCATTAATAGACATTGATATAAAATGGAACCTGAGGTGAGTGGAAAGTCAAGCTGGATAGAGGAAAATCACTAATTGTAAATGTGAGGCAGGTCAGCCCACACCCCCTTTAGGTGCAACTGAAGTCATTGTTAGCTAAAGTACAAGGCAACTCTGAAGACAATAGGTTTATGCTGAAGCTGATACATCTCCATGCAGAAAAGGAAAGTTCTCACCAAACAGTGATTGTTTTAACTGTGTTCCCTCATACCTCGATGTTTCCCTGCATTGTTCCTCCAACCTTTCCACAGTACAGAGCTATTATGACATTCATTACCCCTTTGTCACCTAAACACTAAGATCATTAATACTGTCTGGACCTCATTGTTTGTGTTGCAACTCCCATTGTCCTCTTGGCTGGGAGATACATTCACACCATACCCACAGGGTAGTTTCAGGTATAAAAAGCCTCAGTTTGGAGCAGTTCAGTGAAGTCTCTCTCCATGCTAAATGCCACATTGTCATCCAGATTCTCAAACGAGAACTGCCTCTAGATGTCTACCTAAGCCACATCATTGCTTTTCCTTGCTTCTCTTCAGGCCGGTAATTATCATCTGAACCCTAAGATTCCTCTATCCACAACTTTCCTCCCTTTGGATAGTTCTTGTATGTGTGTGAAAGTGCTTGGATATTTTGTGTGTGTGTGTGTGAGAATCTCTCAATAAAACACATTTTTAGTTTACATTTTGGATTCTCTGGCTTATTCGTTCCTGCATGACCCCGTAAACTTTGATAGAAAGAGCTCATTAAGCTACTCCTCCTCATAGGTCTCCTAATTTTCAGTTAATTGATTCCCCATTGTCATGTGGAGGTATTGCATCATGGGTGGACCCCTGAGTCACCCACATTTTGAGGTAACAGGAGTACCTAAAGTCCACTTTTTTCAGCCAATTTTGTGGAAGGTGCCACAGTTCTGAAGGGAAGCTTGGTGAGGATCCCACTAACTGGATATCCCCAAGGGTTGCACTGGATCTTCTTGAGGGGGCACATGTACCCTGTTTGGCCATACAGTTCCTATTCTTGGCATACACACTTGGGGGAGTGATTGTATGTTGGTCATGATACCAATACATCTTTCCAGATTCACGATGTCTTTTGAAATACTTCCAATGTGACTCTGTGTCTTTCAGTTGACATGGTGATAGGCTATATACAGCAATCATGACATACTTTCATGCCTGATCCAGGTAGTATGACTCATCATTCAACATATCCAAATCTTCCCCACCCTGATTTGCATATTATCTTGCCTTCCATCATGTGAGATGGGTGGAAAGGCATGCCTCTTTCCCACATCATACCTATAAGCCCATTTTGCTGCTGAGTGTGTGAGCCCACCCTAAGGATCAGAATCATCCATGAACTGATTTGTTTAATTGAAATGTAGTTTGAATTTTGAGAGGTGGATAATGTATGGGTGAACCTAGAATTGTTTTGCTAACTAGCAGCTCACAAATGTCCTCTGAAATCAAGCAAAGTAGATTTCTATTGTAGGGGGTGTTAACCCTTTATATACCTCATCCCAATCTGATTGAGATATTAACCCTTTCCTCAACAGCTTTGGTTCAAAGGCAAAAGAAGGGAAGTAAGAAGAAAAGAGACAGGGGAAAAGAAGAAGAGAAAGGCAGGCACAGTAGAGATAAGAACAGGGAAAGGGTTAAATACACTCACCCTAAGCGTCACATCAGTGTTCCACGAAAAGCATTCTCTAATGGACTGCTAATTAACAATAACAGTCGGAGATCTTAATCACGGCTTTCCTGTGTTGTGTCTAGTTTGGCCCTAAGGCTCATTCTAAAGATGTGTTGGTATTTGAACTTTCTCTACAACTAACAGGAAATGTGATGTTACACTGTTAAATAAGTAATATGGGAAACATGCAGATCTGGAGCACATGCCAGGATATGTAGAACTTCCACTTTTACAGCCAAACAACATAATTTGTAGCCACCACTTGCCTGTTGTGGCCTGACAAGTGTTTGATAATTTCTTCTCTTTTTCATATTGCAAAGTAAGCAGCAAAAAACTGAGATCTTAATGAGATTCTGATGATCCAACACATCAGCTTTGCTGAGAGGCTCTGGCACATCACAAGTTCCATAGGGCTGTAAAATCAGAGCTCAGAAAAGTTGCTTTGCTGCATTAGAGCACGACGGATCCCTGAACCATTGACTGCATTGGCTAGGAGATTCTGGGAACTGTTGTCCAAAAAAGTAACTTTTTCAAACTCTGTGCAAAACTTGTGATTGCCGATTGCTATCATGATAGAGGCACATGGTGGCCTATTAATTTATATACATTTCTAACCAGTCTTTCAGGATCCAATGTCTTCACAAGATGATTTACAAAAATGTTTATAAACAGTGGAAGATCTAAACCAGTTTGGATTGGATTGTTAGTCCCCTTTAGAAGAGATTTGCTGAATTAATAAGTCTTAACTGTTCTAGGTATCATTGATTTCATAGATCTGTGCTAGCCAGGATTAAAAATTACAGTTTCAAAAGCCATTAGCTTAAACACAACAAACAAAACAACTATCTCCAAAATGTCTTCAGTTCAGAATACAACCAAGGGGAACTAAGATAATAACAGTTGTCCTGAAAGAAGCAGAAGTGAAGAGGCTGTGCATGCTTCCTAGGGGAGGGCATTTTAAATATGTGAGACAGCTACCAAAAAGGCCTTGTCCCTAGTACTCACCAGCATAATTTGGTATCAGTTGCAACACTGGGCCAGAGTATAACCAATAGAAAATTAGCATAGTATAGTCTGACACCTGTCTCCAACATATGTTCTGGCTGCATTCTCTACAGGTCACAACTTCCAAAACGTTTTTGAAGGCAATCCCATGCAGAAGACTTCACAATAACTGGATAGGATCAAAATGTGTCAGATAAATAAATTTGTCTGTGAATGCATAAGCAAGTATACCATCCGAGTCAAGGGACTTCAGTGCCATCCAGCTGCTTATACAGACAGAAACAGCTCTCTGATAACAAGTAGTGAAAATGGTCCAGGAATGATAGTAGACAATTCTACAACAGTTCCTTTATGAATGTTCTAAGCGTAAATACAAATGAATTGAGAAAATATCTCTCCTTCTCTCTCTCTGTCAACAGATTCTCAGACTGCAATTTGTAACTAAAATAATTGTCCTCATTTTATATAGCTCTTCCAGCAATCCTAATAAACAAAATTTTATACAGCCAGTGGAAGTGAACGGTACTGCTTTATTTCAACAAAACTGACTGTAACAAGTTGTAAACATAGGGATTCATGTTCAAATGTTCCTGTATGGATAGTATTCTCTGGTGAAAGTGGGATGTCAGAACAGTCTTCAGCATAGTGTACCCATACAACGTCCAGAGCCCTCCCCTCCCCACACCTGTCCCAGAAATTCAGAGACACACATATCCCTTGCTTCCTTTAAGACTTCTTATGCTCATTTTTATTTTTGCTTTTACTTTAAGAGGCCTCTGACACTCTCTAGAAGCAGTGGGGAAAATAGACAACGAAGGGTTCAATAGATCCCGAGGGCTATGTGTTGCCCACCCCTACTCAACAAGAGAAATATTTCAGGGGAAAACGACAAAGTCCCAAGCACTAGCTTTTAGAATCTGCCTTCCATGAGGGAGTGGGTTTTAGTGTACTCCCAATCCCCAGCCTTCAGAGTGGATTCAAAAAGATATGATTCTCAAGGGTATCAAAAGTTGCAGTAATGAAATCCACATGTACTACATATTTGAAAAATCTGTTTTTTGAAATCTTGTCAAAAGACACACATATATGCATGTGGACATATTTATTTGCTAATACTCATCATCCTTTTTTTTTCAACAAATAGAGAATATGTATTTAATTACTTGTTTCTGGGAAAATGTGGCCTGCTCTGCTAATTTGACTGGTAGACAAAAATAGATTAAGGCAGCAATCTTATGCATGCTCACTTGCAAATAAGTTTCCATTTTTCAATCAGTACAGTGCCAGGAATCAGCCAGCCCTCCTCTTCCTTCGGTTTTCTTCACCGTACACAAAGACCAATCTTAGGGTATAAATTGTTAGAGGAAAAAGTGAACACAATAGATGAGGAACCATAATTCAGTGGCAAAACATAGACTTCCAACTCAGAGAATCCTAGGTTTAATATCTGGCATTTCCAGTATTTTTAAAAATGGAATCTGGCAGCAGATCAGCAGCTCCAATTGGGTCTCAACTTCATATGTCTGTGATTTTCAAATTAGCAGCTCTCCTCATGGTACAGGGTTGAAGCATTTATACTATCACTCCTCTCCTCCATCTAGTCACACAAGCTAGCATGTCACACTCTGTGAGATCTGGTCAAAGAACTGAAACACTGAACCCTGGAGATCAATGCACCAGTCCCAGGTCTGCCTCCAAAAGTAAAGCATTGAATGAATTAAATAATCCTGTACATATGTTAATGTAAAGCTGGTGGCATCTTTGTGTTATTCACATGGTTTGATCCTTTATTCTTATTTCTTTGGTCCTCTTCCAAAATTGGATATGTCAGTACGTTCTATGAACTGATCGAAAGGTTGTGGATAGGCACAGCAGCTGTCCAAGATCTCCTGCTACCCGAGGTGAGAGAAGTATGACATTGCTGTCTCCACTTTCCATTGTCATTAGCATCCCTTGTACCAACCTCCGTCATGGTGGCTATAGGAAACATACAAGTATTTTATGGCAATAGCTTCCCTGACAGCCAGTCCATTTCTGAGCACAATTCAAAGTGCTGGCTTTGGCCTATAGAGCCCTATATAGCTAAGGGCCAGGATATGTTAAAGAACATATTCTTTCTTATGAACCTGTTTTTGCTTTGAGATTTGCTGGGGGAGAGGGGGTTTTCTCTGTCACAAATACAATCAGTGGAACACAGGAGACGGCCTTCTCAGAGGCTGCCCCCAGGCTGTGGAACTTCTTTCCTAGAGGAGTTAGACTGGCATCTACCCTATTTTCTTTTCACCTACAAGTAAAGACTTTTCTGTTTCAACAGGCATTTGATGATTGATTGCATAAGGCCCATCTCACTTAAATGTGCTGGGTCTTGATAACTATTATGCTTTGTGTTTGTGCATGCATGTGTTTAATGATGTGTGTCTTAATCTGGCTTTAATTTTTTATCATTTAATTTTTTACTTCTTGTATTTTGTAAATTTTATCCGTGTTTTTTTTTAAGTAGTTGTAAGTTACTTTGATCCCAAACTGGGGAAAAAGTGGGATAGAAAGAAATATCGTCATAATCACCGCCATCATCATCATCATCATCATCATCATCATCATCATCATCATCATCATCATCTTCATCAATCATGATGATCACTACCATCATCACTGCATCCAGTGCTACTCTTCACGGATCCAGTCACGGCCATGTAACTGGTTTGGAGGAGTTTTAAGAACCAAGCTTTTTAGGTCTGGTGTCTGCACTGGAGACAGAGGGAAAGTGTTGGCAGCAGTCATTTCTGGACACCAAGGCTCTCCAAAAAGGTTATGGGAGCTTCCTAGCTGGCTGTGACTCACTCTGCAGACCCTTCATCTGCTGGAAAATGGTGGCATTTTTTAGCTGCCAGTGCCATACTTAAATTATTCTGAGTTGTAAAAACCAACCAACCAACCAACCAACCTTTAAGTACATACTATCATCAGTAGCATGGAGAAATGGGAAAAGGGGATGTTAATAAAGAGAAAGAACTTATTTTTGTGGCAAGCTGCACATGCTCCAATTCTGGAATTAATATGAAGAAATCTGCCATGCATATTTCAGAATCTCAGTGTAGTCAAGCTCATAGAGTCTATCAATGTATATACATGCATTGTTGACTAGCTCACCCCCAACATTGTGCATTTTTTGCATCATACCATTCATCCATACTGTGTGAGCATGCAAAGGAAGAGTTCCTGATCCAGGTAGCTTTCTCTCCGTAGGCCTTTTTATTGGATATCACAATAATATGGGCTTTAGACAGAGTGTGTGGCACCAAGGGGCAAAGCATATTGGAGGTGGGGTGGGGCTAGTCTCAGTGGAATCCTGCTCCTTTTGGAATTTGAAAAAGCATGTGAGCGAGTCTTCTCAAAGAGCTCCAGTTAAACTAGAATTCTAGATGACAAGGAATATAAGGCAGAAAAAGAGAACTCACAGAGAAAAGAAAGAGGGAAAACTCTCCCATCTTTACACTTGTGTGATACTATTTTGCCCTGAGTTCAAAGACTTTTGTTTTGTTTTACAATGGAAACCCAAATCTGCAACAGTATTCTAACCTGAGTGTTATATAGAAACTGAGGTTTGCACTGCACTAAGGGATTTAGAGTTCTGTAGTAGTTTGAGTGAGAGCCAAGGTGGTATAGTGCTATGAGCATTGGATAACAACCACGGTTTCCACCCAGCCATAGAAACCCACTGAGTGACCTTGGGCAAGTCATACTCTATCAGCCAAGGGAGAGGCAAAGGCAAACCCTCTTTGAAGAAATCTTGTCAAGAAAACCCCATCATAGGTTCACCATAGTGTTGTCGTAAGTTGGAAACAATTTGAGGGTGCGTACACGCACACACACACACACACACACACACAGAGTAGTTTGAGTGTTAGATTGGCACTCTGGAAGACCAGAGTTCAAATCCCCCCTCAGCCATGAAAATTCACTGAGCACTCTTGGGC
This sequence comes from Ctenosaura bakeri, assembly GCA_948474755.1. Lineage (NCBI taxonomy): Eukaryota > Metazoa > Chordata > Lepidosauria > Squamata > Iguanidae > Ctenosaura > Ctenosaura bakeri. The sequence goes on along the minus strand of CAOLHI010002837.1, from coordinate 204,435 downwards.
AAATCATTCCCTCTCAGTCTCAGAGGAAGGCAATGGCAAATCCCCTCTGAACAAATCATGCCAAGTAAACTCTGTGATAGAGTTGTATTAGGGTCACCATAAACCAGAGATTGTTTGAAGACACATAACAACAGGTTTTAAAACTGGCATTAAATCAAAATGCCTGGTAACAGGGTTCTCTCTGCTTTCTATAACTTTATGCCAATGGCCTATCTAGTCCAGAACTGCCTGTTCTAATCAGCAGCAGCTGTTTAAGACTTCAAGTAGAGGACTTTCTCAGGCCATTTCTGCACTGGATTGTTATAGCGCTATGATTCCACTTTCAACATCCTATGGAATCCTGGGGTTTGAAGTTTTGGGAGGGGCCACTTGGCCCCTCCCGAAACTGCAAACCTCAGGATTCCATAGGATGTTGAAAGTGGAATCATAGCACTATAACAGTCTAGTGCAGAAATGGCTTCAGTTTTGCTACTCAAAATAATTTTTAAATATTTCCAAAATTGAATCTGTGACCTTATATCACTTCCTGGGTGATTCATTCAAGTCACAGATTTATTATTATATTTAGTTGCTTTAATTATTGTGCACTGCACCAAATGTGAAGCAGTTTATAAATTCTATAAATACACAGAAACACAGACACATACACACACCACGGATGCAAAACAGACTAATGTTCCATTGACTTAACATTTATCAGTTATAATACTAAAAACTAATAGTGTGATCACTGGAACAGATTCTTTGGCACTTTTTCCAACTGGTATGCACAAGTCCGTGTTTGAAATGGCATCCAGCCCCATGGTTAGCTCAGTAGCAGCTGTGCTGTTCTATGCCTCTTGACAAATATAAATACTAACTTCTATGTGCACTGAGGAACAGGGAGACCATGGAAACTACCCCATTTGCAGCAAATGAATTTGATTGGTTAATTAGGCACTTTTATATCCGGAGGCCAAGACAGCTAACAATAACAACAGTAAAAAAAAAAGTGAATATAATTGAAAACATGAAATGCACACAACTAGTCAACAACCCCCTTCAGCAGCAATGCAGCCCGAATGCCGAAGGCCTATCTGAAGAAATGCATCTTTGCTTGCCAGTAATAGGACAACACAAAAAGACAGTACCAGACTGTGTTCCCTTAAGGGACACAGGAACCTATTGAAAATCTGTTCACTGGCACAGTCCTGCACTCATTGCTGAGCCCAGAATGAAGGGGCACCATTTCCTAGATGCCATTTTGATAGGAATGGAGGTTATAAGATTTCTGTGTGAGGATTCACGTCTAAGTTCAAAGACTGTTCTGGTGTAGTTTCAGTGCTGAACTAGTAAAGACGAGCATTTATTGCTGAGTCAAAGCTTCCTTCAATTTTACCCTCTCATTTCTAGCTTAGCATGATAGGAGGCCATTTCAGCCATTCTATCAAGGAGAAAAAAACAATCAAATAAACATTTGCCTCAGCAACCCTTGGCAGCTATTGCTCCCCCTTGCTCCAAGACCTCCCTGCTTTCATATCAACTGCAGCAAACTACTGGAAGCAATTGATTGTGGCTCTGTAGCCCAGCCTGGAAGATGCTCACAAATAATCAACAAACAACTTCCTTGGGGTTTTTTGGAGCAGGAGAGAGGATTAGAGAAGTACAATAGACTCACCCTGTTGACTCATGATGTTCTAGCACATCTTTTTGAGTCAGTTGGTCTTCTCATATAAAAACAGAAAGTCAGATATGATGGAGAAAATGGCACAGCCCGGCCCCTTGCCTTTGTGCTGTTGCTGCTAAGCCTTCAGTAGCAGTTGTGACTTATATATTCATAGCCTATTCACAGTGGAATACATGAACTGATTTGGCAGGAAAGGTGTGGGTTTAAGATACCTCTGAGCTGAAATGCATTCCTATTTGCAGACTATGGCCCTTTCCGCACCAGGCAGTTAGAACGGGGCAGTGCATCCTCTCACAGAGGTCGTCTGCACCTTGGAGTGGACTAGGAGTGGACTACTTACTGGAGATCCACACCTCAGTCCACTCCAAAATGACCCCAAGTGGTCCTCCAGTGTGTTTTCTAAAGACCACAAAAAAACAGGTCTTTATTTTCCTGGAATGCGCCATTGTGTTCCTGCTCCTTTGTGCAGATTCACAGGCTCGCACCAATGTGAGCCTGTGATCTGCGGAGGGCGGGCTTTAGGTGTGGTGAGCTTCAGTGGTTGGTTGGAACCCACGACCAACCGGAAGCCACCGTTTTGGAAGCCAGAAGTCGCCATTTTGGATGCCGGAAGCCACCATTTTGGAAGCTGGAAGCTGACATTTTGGAAGCCGGAGCAGTGCGGATCTACAGACCTGGCACTGCTCCGATTCTTCCTGGACCAAGGAGGAGCCCTGCGGAAGGGCTTCAGGGACAGTCCGTGTTGCTTCAGACCCCAGAAGAAGCGGTAGGTAATGGCACAGAGCAATTCCCTCGCCTTATGCGGAAAGGGCCTATAAAGCAGGATTGGGAATGATGTGGCCCTTCAGACTGATGGACTATAATTCCCAGTGGGCCTAGGCAGTATGGGCCCAGGCAGGTGAAGAATGCTGGAGGGTCATTCCCACTCCTGCTGTAAAAGCAAAGCAAGGGAGATTTTCGTGGTCATGGATTTGAGACTTACACACAATAAAAAAATGGCATGAACTTGCAAGCAGCAGTAATTTAACTCATATCTACAGGTAAATGTTGTAAAACACAGGGCTTCAGAATGGAAAGGTTGGAAGTAGGGATGTAAATCTTTTCTTATTTAGTTTTTCCAGAAAAGAACAAAGAATTTCAAAAGTTTTCTGCCACTGGCCAAATTTATGAGTTTTTTTCAAAAAGTCGCCATGATTTTTCTGTCTTCAGGACTTTTCTGCAAAAACTTCATTGACCCCAAAAAGCAAAAACATTTTTGCACATTTTTTGGTGTAAAATACAGTGTGAACATCATTTTTTTTCCAAAAGTATTTTTTAAAAACAAAAGTCCTCAAATACAGAAAATCTTGCAGCAGCTGACTAATTTTTCAAGACAGTATCATGACATGGAGGACAAGAAGGTTGTGAACGTTCCTTACCTCCCAAGCAGCAGACACTGCTATCACTGTGCTTGATGTTGCACAATGAAGTGGTGTCATCATGAAGCCAATTTAGAGACAGAATAAGATTGCCTGCCCTCACTCTGGAGCCTTGGGGATTAAAATAAAAGAGATTTAAAACAGAAACTTGTACTCCTGGAACCATTATTATCACTGACATCAACAACACTACAAAGCAAGTGACAGCAGAAGAAGATGTTTAACAGCAGCATGAGTTCATGAAACCTTTTTCATTCCAGACTCTTGTTTTCTATGTGAAGAAGTTCTCAGAAGAAATTCTGACCCAGCACTTGTCTGAAGTGATAAAAGTTTCTCTGGTCTTTTATGGGTAAGAGCTCCTTCATCCTTGTAAATAATGACATTTCTGAAGCCATCAAGAAATGCATTTGAGTGAAACTTACAAAGAGACCTCAATCCTATTGTTAGTCCTAATGAGAATAGACACATTGAATCAATTGGTGAATGATGAGTCACCACTTATATAAATCCCATGAATTCAATGGGTCTACTCTATTTGGGGCAAACAATAGGATTCTGGCATTTGTGGGTATTGGGAACCTTGATACAGCAAAAAAATAAAGCCAAAAATTTTCAGTCTGAAGACATCACATAAAAACAAAAACCCTAAGAAAAGTATTGCAAATTAATAGAGGTTTAACATATGAGCTTTTTAAAATTTTCCCAAAGGTGATTAAGCAAAGAGAAATGCAGCTCATTCTTCCAACTATATTACATCACACAGTCTCATTTTTATGAATCACTTAGACAAGGTTTTGAGTCTGATCTTTGTAAAAGGTGCAAAAACTCTATTTTAACTGTCACTGCATTTAATCATAGGGAACAAGAATTTCATTCCTAATAAATTACACAGTATATTGTACAACTGTTGTCAACCGGGTTTGTTTTTCACTCCTCAGTTTTAGATGCCTAAAAGATGAATGTGCCAGGATATTACTCCATGTCTACAGCAGAAAAGCAGTTTTTACACATGGAGTGGAAGGACTTGGGATTTAATAGTGATAAACTATAAAGGAAAAAAAAGTTTTATGAGATAAATGATTTTAATTAACAGCAATTTTTTAAAAAAGTAAACTAAAATGTACAAAACTGATAAAACCCTCCATATATATTATGCTGGAATATGGAATCCAGTCCTCAGCTTTTCCCTCCACTGCCTAATGTGATTAAAATGGAAAAATTACACAATTACTGAAAGGCTAAAATCCATCAATTATATTTGGTATATTCAAATTTAATATTAATATCAGATGTTTCCACATGCCAACACATATGATGAGGAACATCCAGCTGTCAAAACTGTTGTAGTGCGTAAGGAGTTGATGACTCTGTTTCATAGCTCAACATTTTAATTAAAATGAACATCCTTCCTTCATGCCTTAAAGGGGGCCACTTATTCATACAGAGGAAACAAAACCACAAGAAACCAGTGGAATCATAGAAATGGATTTCAAAGTAGATTGCCATAAGAAATATCATATTTGTGGTTTTCTCTGCTTGAGAACATAATAATCATTTTGCAAGGGCATTGTTGCTAATAGTAGTAATAAAATTGGGCAACTGTTTTATAACGTGGAATTTCCTTGCCCCTCTGAGCTTTTATTATGAGCAACTTGAGACAACAAGTGGTTAGATTAACCACTGAAAAACAACACTTCCTTTCCCTGCATATATATAGTCTGTGGTAGGAAAGTCTTTCCCCCTTGACACAGTAACAAGTATTTCTAATTTGGGAAACTTGAAACTATATTAGAGGATGGTAAGCTTTGAGAAATACATCAGCAAAAAAAAAGCATCTGCTTTGCACCTGCTTGATATGGAAGACAACCTCGATCAAGACCTCAGCACCTCCAGGCTGGGCTCACAAAAACTGTCAGAAACCTGTATCATCTGTCCTAGTAGAATCTACATTATAGTAGGGATGTAATTTTTGACTAGGTTTCTTTCCAAAGGAAAGAATGGGTAGTTTTAGAGATTTCCTTCTTGCTGTGAGAAAGTCTTCAGAAACCACACTGTTTTCATAGGCTGTTTGCTGTTTGGGACTCATTGTGTGAAAAATTGCAAATGGTTGGTTTGCACCAAAAACAGTATTTTCTATGCAGGAAACATCATTTCAACATTGATTTGCTTTTTTAAAATCTGTCTCAGAATGCCAAAAATTTCTAAAATATCCTTTTTGACACCTATGCCTTTCCTCACTACACTATTTTAGTGCTATTATTCCACTTTCAACATCCTATGGAATCCTGAGGTTTGCAGTTTAGGGATGGACCTTTAGAATTCTCAGCCAGAGAGCTCTTTGGCCTCAGTAAACTACAAAGCCCAGAATTCCATAGGATGTTGAAAGTGGAATAATAGCACTGTAACAGTGTAGGGGGGAGATGGCCCTAATGAGAACGAGCATGCTTGTGCTATTTCCTTTGTGTCATACCATCCCCCTTTGATAGAACTTATACAACTGAGCTGTTCCTTTTCAAACAAGATACATCTAGCAACACCCCAATGCTTCTTATGAACCAGAGCAGTCACCAGGCAGCCTAATTCACTCTCATCTTTTCATCTTCACAAATGCTTTTGTGTAATCAAGACAGTTGAAAGACTGCTAGTAGCTGTGCATCTATGCAATGCCACTAACATCCAGTTTGCTATATCGTAACCTGTATAGTTGTGTACAATCAGCAAACAATTGAAAGATCTTTTTAAAAAACATGATTTCAGGAATGTGGGTTGCTATAGAGAGGAACGGGAGGATAAAGGCTTTGAGATATATGCGTGTGCATATAGGAGCCCTGGTGGCGCAGTGGTTAAATGCCAGTACTGCAAGCCACAAGGTTGTGAGTTCGATCCCGCTGGGCTCCAAGGTTGACTCAGTCTTCCATCCTTCCGCAGGTCGGTAAAATGAGTACCCAGCTTGTTGGGGGCATGTATAGAAAAATGTATCGAAATACAGGCTATTTGTAAGTTGTTCGCCACCTCGATCCATATGGAGAGGCGGGATACAAATAAAAAATAAATAAAAATTAAAAAATATGTGCCTTCAAGTTCCCTGTTCAGTTATGGTTACCTCATGGATTCCATAGGGTTTTCTTAGGCAAGGAATACTGAGATGTGTTTTCACCAGTTTTTTCCTCTTAAAAATAGCCTACAGCACCTGGTATTCTTTGGCAGTGTCCCATCCAAGTACTCACCAGGACTGATCCTGCTTACCTTCCAAGATTGAGCTCCGGTGCCTTTAGGATACCAGAGATACAACAAAGAGTCAATAAAATAAATGACATTCCAGCTCAGCCTATTACAAGCCTGGCACAACTGGTGGCCCGCAAAACCACCAATCATATTTTGTGTTCTGTCAACCGCTTTGCAACTTTTTCAGTTTCACACAGGCAGAAAAGACAAGAGTTGTATCAAGTCTTGGGCGCTTTCTGCACCAGGCTATTAAAATGGTGCAGAGCGACCTCTGATGGAGGTAATCAGAGAATGAATGATTAATTCCTTCAGATTTTGGGGTCAGAGCAGGACAGGTTACTTAGTTAACTCTTGTTGTTGTATGATTGCAAGTCATTTATGACTTATGGCAACCCTACAGAAAACCTATCACAGGGTTTTCTTGGAAGGATTCATTCAGAAAGGATTTTGCCTTTGTGATAGAAGATGGCTCAGAGGTCAATGAGCAATTGATTGTGGCAGAATTAGAGCCAGTGTTAGACCAAACTACCTGGCCAACATCCCCAGCAGCTGAAAGACAAGCTGAGATGGAGTTGTTGCAACCAGTGCCAGAGGGAGAAGGGAGCAGTAATGATTTAGAGAAGTTAGATCCACCTTTGTCCACCAGCCTTCAATCACTGAGGAGACCAAAAGGAGCAGCTCAGAGGGAAGCCATTTTGGTGAGACTTAATAAACAGAATAAACAGACTATATAAGTCTCTCAGCATGGCTTGCTGTTTGCTTGTAGCAAATCGCTACTCAAGCCTGCATGACCCTTGTGTTCCAGTTCTCTTGACCCCTTTTGGATGGACCTTCAGCATTCTGGACCTTTTGGATTTGACCTTGACTTCAGCCCAGCTCAGAACTTCTACTGATTGTTTGCATTGGACACTCCCCACTGCCTTCTTCTCTTGGGCAAGTACTATCACCTTCCTTCCCCGGCTGGCAGAGAGGCACAGTCTGGGAGCTGAACTCTGACAGCCTTTGCCTTTCTATAATGCACAGAGTGTATGACGTGCCCAACCTCACTCAGTGGGTTTCCATGGCCAAGCAGTGATTTGAACCTTGGTCTCCAAAGGCATAGTCCACCACTAAACCACTAAACCACTCTGGTCCCCATAGCTGATGTATAATGATGGCCATAGACTAAGAAGTGCATGTTAGGGAGAAAGGGTAGACAAATATGCACACATTCTTGAAGATAATATCTCCCAAATGCATTCTCTTGGGAAAATTGTTTTCATAAGAGTGAATGTTAGGAAAGAATGCATTAAAATATAGGTAGTATGAGAAAGCTGTTCAACATTTCATGCAAATATTTCATGCAAATTTTTTTTTTTTAAAAAACCCTCCATTTTATATGAACTGAATTCCATTTTGTATATGAATGGAGGATGATACATGCTCCACTGCCATTGTTTCCATTGTCTCATATCTGTGCTATATTTCCAGGGTATGTCTGAAATGCATCCATGTTCTACTGAATCTGATTGCAGAATTCCACACAATTATAAACTCTGATAAGGAAGAGCTTGTGATTGCCTGGAGTTCTATAATCACATAAAACATGATTGTAAAATATTATCTTCCATAAAATCTATTTACAATTCCTTTTCAAATCTTTCCCAGAAACAGGGAGAGGAATGTAGTGACAGAGCAGGGCTCCAGCCATATTCCCATTGTCCTTTTCTTATGTACAAAAAGGGATATCTGAACACGGCTCCAGAGAAACCATAACCATCCTTCCCTACTTGCAGGTAAAGAAATCAGCTTTTCATCAGTGAACTTTCAGGGGTAGGGGGAAAATACCCAGTCATGAGAATCCAAGAAAGCAAAGGTCACACAAGGTTACGTAAGAATATCAAAGGAACAACACTGTTGAAACATTTAAATCTAATATCTAGGTGCTTGCTTATTTCCAAGTGTGTGTGGTTGAGGAATTGTGTTAACAGGAAAAGGGTTAATAAGAGACCATTGGGAAGGATTTGAGAAAAAAAATGTGATTAGAGTTAACAATCAGACATAATATTTTATCCTACAACCCCCAAATATTAATTTTCAATTTTCCCCCTCTTTCAGTGATCCTAAGATTGCATTTTAAGTGGAGCACTGGGGAGAGAAGAAGGCTATGATAGATTATCTTTTAAAGACCCTCATCCTTCATCTGATTTCTTTATTTCCCAAAATGCCTGTCAAGAGACATTCAAGGCATAATTCTTGTATATTCCAGCGGGAATGTTTCTTCTAGCATGACCTAAAATAAATAGCAGAAAGGGAAATATTTTTCTTAATTAGAATAACCAAAAACTAGTGGAAGTGAAATAAATACATGCATATTTATTTCTCTACATTTCCTTTTTTTTTTGGGGGGGGGGACAGAAATTGAGAAATTCTCCAAAGTACTTTTTTTTCCCCCTGTAAGGTTGGAAGTTAACCAAGTCCTTGTGAGAAAAACTTTTTCTAATCTAGAAATGTGAACCTGAATTGTGATTATCACAGAAGGTGGCTATTTAAAGAAATCTCCTCAGCTGGGACAAGATTTTCCATGCCCAATTTTTATGGGTTGTTCTTTGGAATCTATTTAGTACCCTGCCAATGTAAAACTGAGTAAATGAAGAAATGGCTTGACTCTTCCTCCTCCCCATTGTTTCATAGCTACATTCAGAACATCTTGAAAATATATCCAAGCTTTGTTTATCCAATGCAAGCAGCAAGTGCCACCTGTTTTCCATAAAAACTTAACCTTCCTTTGAAAAATTCAAACCAAAAGGGAAATCTTCTAGTTTAAAATGGCTTGGTAATTTTTATTTGGTTTGCTATTTTTGAGTGATGTTCACCACAGGTCTTCCTGAGGTCTTCTGCATAACAAACAACAACAACAAAATAAGAAGTAGAAATAGTGATAAACCACAGGAAAATCTGACTGTATTTTGGACATAGCCAATAAAAAAAGAAAAAATTTGCTGCAGGGGGAATATTTCAGATATAAAGTTCACATGGGAAATACAGCCTCCTTTCTAGGCCAAGTTGTGTTGTATAAAAATGTGCCTGACCTGAAATCAGTTTAGCTGAAGCTAAGTTACATACGTTTTGAGGTTTCATGCATCACAACACTTTAACTCTGTGGGCAGTCTTTCCATGCCTAAAAAGAAACACTGTTTGTATGATATTGTTGCTCCTCAGATATGGATCCAGTCACTATTCCTACACTTTGACAGAATTCTCCTGGCATAATTCTGCTTCTTCCCAATTCAGTTATTCTTGGAGGTGATAACTATTTCGTGGATACATTTAATACTGAGCACTTAGCTTAGCTTTGAGAGCCAGTGTGGTGTAGTGGTTTGAGGGTTTGACTCAGGAGACCAGTATTCAATTCCCTGCTTGGCAATGGAAACCCACTGAATGGCATCACACATCACACATTCTCAACTCCAGAAAACTCCATGATAGGTTCACCTTAGGATCACCCTAAGTCAGAAACAACTTGAAGGCACACAACAACAACAAGCTTAGCTTCTCATGAAACCAAGGCACTGATTCCTTACTGAATAAGTTAACACCAACTGAATAATGCACACAGGCTTACAAATCCTTAGTCATATAAAAAGCAGATATTCAAGACAAAGTCTCAAAATTCAATGTCTGATCCAGGAAAAAAGGTAGTAATACAATACAAGTATTGTCCTCCTCCTCTATCCCTTCATTCATTTCTTTGCAGAAGAAATCACAGTTCCCTGTATTTACAAACTGGGAGGAGTGTAACTTTTTTTTCCTAATCACGAGTATTTCAGATCAAGACCAATACACAATTCCTATGTCATAGGCCCTTTTCGCACGGGCCTTTGCTCACGCGACAGCCCCGTGAGCCTCGCGGGAGTGGGAGCGTCGCTCCGCACGACGCACTCCCACTTCCGCCCGGCTCATGGGGCTGAAGCGGCGCGAGCGCGGGTTTTTTGATTTTCGCGTCCAAGCGAAAATCACCCCGCGCTCGCGCAACGCTCCCGGCGCCCACCCGCACTTACCTTTCGTGCGGAGCCTCCGGGAGCCGACCGGGTCGCGCTTCCTTCCCTCCGCCCCTGCGGAAGGAAGGAGCGGGGTGGGGAGCTTGCTCGACGGATGCGACGCCCGCTTCGCACGCGTGCGGGGGGAATCCGGCGCGACGCCGCCCGCTTCGCGCACGCACAGGGGGGAATCCGGCGCAACGCCGCCCGCTTCGCGCACGCACAGGGGGGAATCCGGCGCGATGCCGCCCGCTTCGCACGGGGGGGAGGGCGGCTTGCTCGGCAAGCCTCCTTCGGTGCCGCTTCCCCGCTTGTTCCTTCGCCTGCGGAAGGAAGGAGGGGGAAGCGGCAGCCTCCTGGACGAGCCTTCTTGCGCTTGCCGGCCTCCCCCGCTTGCGCTAGAAGCCTCAGTGTGAAAAGGGCCATAGTCTAATGGGGAACTGTTTTGTTCCAAAGTGATTGTGATAGTGAAAGCTTTATCTCCCTTTGTCTCATTCTCAAAGGACCAGCAGAAAGGGGAGTATGCAAATTCAAACCTGTAGAGCTTGGGGAAATATTTTCAAAATTAATTACAATGATAGTTCTTAGTTACAATTATTGTTAATTTTTCAAAAACTATCACTTTACTTTCCCATTCTTAAGGATAACTAAAATAGCTCTTTCCTGGCTTCTTTAAAAAAAAAAATCTGAATCCTCCAAGCTACTATCCTGTGAGCATAATATATTCTTCTCCTACTCTACCTTTTCATAGCCTCAATATACAAAACAGAGCACAAAGCAAGAACATGAGATATAATCTGAGCCAGCAGCTGAAACATTCCTTCTCCAACAATATTCCATGGCCACAACCTCCTCACAATAGAAGTAACTAAAATATTAGAGTTACATTACAAGGGAATCATGTTATCTCTTGTTATCTTACAATCATAATGTAATATAGTCATACTTCAGTTCTTGGGCAAAGGAGTTATTTGCAAAGTAACTCATTATTTGTACTTCATTAATTCATTGATAGTCATGTTTAAATGTTTGAAGGGATGCCCTGTAGAGGAGGGAGAGGGCTTGTTTTCTGCTTCTCCAGAGACCAGGATGAGGAGCAATGGATTCAAGCTGCAGGAAAGGAGATTCCACCTGAACCTCAGGAAGAACTTCCTGACAGTCAGGGCTGTCTGGCAGTGGAATCTTCTGCCTCGGAATGTAGTGGAGTCTCCTTCCTTGGAGGTTTTTAAGCAGAGGCTTGATGGCCATCTGTCAGGAGTGCTTTGAGGGAGTTCCTGCATGGCAGGGGGTTGGACTGGATTGCCCCTGTGGTCTCTTCCAACAATACATTTCTATGATTCTATGATTCCAAGCTCTTGGCTTATAAGAATTCATTCATTCTGAATTTGGTTTAGTCAACTGAAATAGGACTAAGTATTTTAAATATGAAGACAGAAATCAGAAAGCTGGCTACAACAGGGCTTAATTGGACTGCTTAGCCTTCCTTAGATTTATCCATGAATTAAATGATGCCATAGTGCATACCATTTTTTCTACAAATTAAAAGCCATGTAGAAACAACAGATAAGCCTAATGTAACCAGTGCTGAAAATATCCATTCCATAAATGTTTCATTCATTAAGATCTGTAGTATGGCTTGTGAGAAAAGAAGTTGTTGGTTTTCTAGTATACAATGTTTTGTTTGATGGACTACACTTTCCAGCATTCTCAGTGTAACAGCCAAACCCTACAACCTCAGAAAAAAATAGCATTCAGTCAAGCCTCAGAAAGTTAGCATGGTCAATTGATTATGTGAGCGGTTTGGCATAGGGAAAGATTTTTGCTTGCTATCAAGCACCACCAGGTAACAGTTGAGAGGAGCAACTGTGGCCTCAATGACTTTCCCTCACATGTTCTTACAGAATGCAGGCAGGCAGAATTCAGTTGATAATCCTTAAGGAGATACACAGTCTCACTACAAACACAAAAACAATACCAAAATAAAAATCTTTAAAACTCACTGCTGTGGCTGAAAAGTATGGGTGGATAGATAGAGAGATATTATCTTACAATTTTGGGTATGTAAGTACATCTTTGAAATTTTGAGATATATATATATATCAAAACACTCTTCCAAGTTAGAATTAAAACATTCTTCAAAATTAGGTGCCTGAGCTGAAAAACAGTCCCTCTCTCTCTCTCTCTCTGGCTTCTGTTCACATTCTCTTCAGCTCTAGCTCAAACTCCAAAATATGAATTTTCTTGCTAAACATTTCACATAATAGAATCAGCGGCATTGGGGTGATTATGGCAGAGTTCTTGTGTTATTGCTGGTAGGTTATAAACGGAACATTCCAACATTCTTTGGCTGGATTCCCCATTCAGTCTCATTGCACAACCCCAGCTGATGGTACCAAGGCTCATCACCATGGCCAATCTATAGCTGATGGAGGGTGGGAACCCTAGACAAGTAAACAGGAACATGTGTCACTCTTCTGGATTTCCATGTTATTTGCTGAATATCCAGAAGGACAATGGGTCTTCTTTTTCTTGCTGGTAGAAAAACTGCAACCAGATCATGTCCATAATCCACCAGCTGAGATTGCATGTGGAATTATTGTGATGCAAGAAGATATTGGAAGCCTCCTTCCACAATTGCCATAAACTATATACACCAGTGAAAGAAGAAGTTATGCCAGCATATGTCACAATCAGGATGGTGGCCAAAATTAGCAGAGCTTTTGCTGAACATTATGGTCCAGATCCTGTGGCTAGTTGCACACCTCCATGCTTAACTTTAACACAGACTTTAAAGAATAGATCCAAAGTGACAAGGCTATTTTTTAGGATAGAGTTCCACACCTTTGACAATTTATCTAAAGTCCAGTCTAAAACTCACAGCACATTCATATGGAAGCCACAATCCACCATTGCTTTTGGTGATATTTGTAGAATGCCTATTAAAATTGTTATCTAGAGAGAGAGAGAGAGAGAGAGTTGCATCTTATACTGGTCTTCAAGTTTCAGCCTCATCTTACTGTCTCTGGTAAGTTAAATAATTGAGTGGGAAACAGATGCTTCTTGTGCACATGCATCCCCATTCTAAGCTTATGACACACTCATTGAAATCAATGAGATGAGATAGTTTGAGTCACATAAACCCCACTGATGGCACTGGAGTCAACCCATAACGAGTCCACTGTGAAGAATACAGCAACCTAAGTGTGCATTATCTCAGGATGATGGGGTGAAAGGGTCAGTAGCTGGGCAAAACTGGATTGAGGCCAAGTAGATTTGTTGCTGCTTTATATCTTACCAAGCCTCAGAACTTTCCTTTCAAACACCTTATAAATAAGATGCTGTTATTATGCAGAATGACCCAAATAAAGGACATGAAGCTACAGCCAGCATGCAAAAATGAACGAAGTGGTTTTGATTTAGAAATGGAAAGCTACATGTGCATTAGAAAAATTGTACTGTATTGCAAACACACACACACACACACCAAAGAACTTCCCAAAATAGATGCACCACTAGACATTCTGAGACCCTTCCAAAGTATGAGTGAGTTAAATGACAGCATACAAAACCACAGAGACATTTGGAAAGCTGAAGGAATACAGCTTGAAATTTACTACAAATAAAAAAAAATGAGAACTTCACTCTGCAGCTTTTTCCTCCAATATTCCATCATGTTAACTTCAGTGGAAAATGAACAAAAGAAACTCAAGTGACTGAAAAGCAATGGGTTTTGTTCGCAGAAATTCATATACTCTACATGATTATTTTGGAAACTGTCTTGTGAATGGAACAAAACTGTCTCACTATTTCTGTATGTAAGTTATACATTTCAATAACCAGCTTTGATACTTCTTGTTTTTTGTTTTTTTCTTTTTTAACTGTTGCAATTTAATTTCTATGAAGTGGGTTTGGAGGGGGGAGAAAATTTCTGAAAAGTTTCCCCTAGAAAGGGGGACTTCACAGCTGTTGTTGTTTTGGTGTGTTTACATATTGGAGCCACAATTTTCTGCACATGTTGACCCAGAACACTAATAGGTCTGAGGGAATCTGGAAGATACAAAATGGTGGCCAGTTTGCCCATGGCAGCAAAAAAATGGAGGGGTGTGTGTGTGTGTGTGTGTGTGTGTGACTTAGGATGAAAAAGAGAAGCTGGGGTTTTCTTTTGCCCCTAGTGCTGAGGCTCCCACCCCAAAAAACTTTTGGAAAATTTCTCCACCCCTTGGAGAAATTCAAATAGAGTTCACCCTATATTTTTCCACCCACAAATAGAGGAGATAATTTTGAGGGGCCATTTTTGTACAGTGCTAGGCAAAAAGAATCTATAGATTACGAACAATAAAACCAATAACTGCTGTTCTTCTTCAGCTTTGGTTATTGCAGGAGAAACTGCAGATAAGTGTTGAGATGCTCAAAACAGTACTTTTGTTGACAAAAAAAGCTTGATATGTCACAGCTTCTGCATGCTCTTAAGGCTTTCTTTACAGGCTATATAAAATCATAAAAAGACAACACGTAAGTACATAATATGACATTATAAAACTTTGAAAGATGACATGGTGTAGTGGATTGAGACTTGTACGACTTCAGCACTAGACTATTATAGCACTATTATTCCACTTTAAGCTTCCTATGGAATCCTGGGGTTTGCATCCTCAGGCCCCTCCCTAAACTGCAAACCTCAGGATTCCACAGGATGCTGTAAGTGGAATAATAGCGCTATAACAGTCTAGTGCAGAAATGACCTTGGACTAGGACTCTGGGACACTAGGGTTCAAATCTCTGCATGGCCATGGAAACCCATTGGATGACTTAGGCATGGCACATTCTCTCAGCTTCAAAGGAAGGCAATGGCAAAGCCCCTCCAAATGAATCTTGACATGATAGGTTCACCTTTGAGTTGCCATAAGTCAGAAATGACATGAAGACACACAACAGCAACAACAAAAATATATATATTAAATCAATAGTATATTGCCTCTGGCCTCATCATACCTAGTTCCACAAATTCTCTGGATCAGGAACTTTTGTGGACTCTCTGCATGTGAGGCAGGACTACTTTGGTCTCCCCATTGTGTTTGTTTTTCAAACAAGAAATATACTCACCAACCTGAAACAAGACACAGACTGAAGCCATTCACATACCCTCTTGTTTTAACTTTAACTTTGAGTATACTATGAATTCTTAGCTATGTTTGTTTTAACTGTTTTTAAGCTGCCTTGAGTCCCAAACTGGTGGAAAGGCTGGAGGAAAAGGAGGAGGATCAGCATGTAGTAAGAGTGGGGAAAGAGTGGCAGGGCCAGCCCAAATCACTTTGTTGCCCTCAGCCTTGCTTCAGCAGTGGTAAAAGGATAAAATCTTCTAACACATCTGGGAGCAGCAAGCTGGTTTCAGACTGGGGACCATTGTTGCTTCTTCCATCTTCTGCTGCCAGCCTGATACAATTGCCTTACTCTGCTATATAGACCAAGTTTTGTGGTGGCTGTATGTGGATTGTGACTATATGTGGATTCACAACTTCAAATAAGTCCACAATTAAAAATAGGAGAATGAGTTAAGCACCCAAAGTTCACCCATTAAGGTAGGGATGAGCAAAGTACAGCCCCACCAATTTCTGAGCATTTTTTTCCTGAAAACCAGTTCAATCAACTAGCTGTAAATGTTGCAGTTTACTTCTCCACCCTTCCAGAGCTCTCCAAGCACTCCATATAAATCTCTAAAAAGAAAAAAAAAATCTGTTTAAAATTGGCCAAAATAAGAATTAATTCTGATGCACCAGAATACAGTAGTATGGACCTCTGGGGACCCAGAGTAAAAAATTGGCCCACAAGCAGAGTGGAGCTGCCCATTCCTGTATTAGAGCCTATGGGCAATTTCATTTAACAGAACCATTTCTAGTTGTGATGTTCTCTCTTTGTCTCTGGTCTCACTACATCAGAAACTGGATTTACAGAAGCTATACAGACCAGAATTTAAGCAGAAAGCTAACAGAAATAGGAAAAGGATGTGGCCAGCTGGAGAAAGGCTAAAGTTCTCTGTGCCAAAATATCTACTCAAGCAAGTATCAACTTCCTAAAGGAGTCTACATTCTATCTTTCCAATGGCTGTGCCCTCCTCCTCTGGTCAAAATCAAGGCAAATCTGAATAAAATCTTCTGTATACAGTTTATAGATATTTGATACACTTCTCAGTCACCTTCTGTTTTAAGGCAAGGTTCATATCTTCCAAAATACTGGCATCTGGTCAAGATTTTCCTTCAGAAGGCTTGTTCAGTTTCTGCCCTGGCACAGTGAGAGTTGATGCTCCAAACAGCTGTTTCGTAGATCTGACCTGGCCAAGGCAGTATATTTAATCCTGAGATGGTATCTTTCGGAAGATAACTCTTACACACATTGGCTGACAACTTTAGAGCACACATAAATATAAGACAAACCAAAGGGCAAACAGGCTCCTAGTGATTCATTCTGTAGGGTAAAATTTTCAAAGCTGTTTAGGATACAAACGCAATAGTCATCTCTGGAACTTTTGCAGCTATATAATACCTTCCAAGAAGATTAAATATTTCAAAGGTCAGGGTGTTACATATTTCACAAATTGTCGGATAAAAAGTGCCATTAAAGTTTCAAGGTCAAGTCACTGGTGGAAGAATAATTCATAATGCTGATTGCCACAAAATTCAGGGAGTTCCATCTCAACTGCGATGTGTTGTGACATTCAGATCTTGAAGAATGTGTGTAAATGTGTCTACCATCTACAGTTTCAGTCTATAAAAATGTTCTTCCTAAAAGCAGCTTTTAGAAACATCTCATTTATAACATTAACCTTTAAAGACTGAATGGTAAGTGCTCAAGAGCTAAATTTATAAGACAAAATAGTATTTAAAAAATACAAGGAAGGAAGGAGTAAGGAAAGGAGAGGGGTGAAGTCAAGGTAAGACTGAGGCACAGGAGAGACAAGAATTCAGTAGAAATATTCCTTTTCCAGAACCTAGAAAAACTACTTTAAGGGGCACCAGTGCTCAGAACCTCTCTGACTATGCTGGCAGGAATATTTCTGAAACAAACAAACAAACAAAATGAAATTCTAAAATATTTTCCTGTGCCAAAAGATCTCAGGAAAGCATACAAATAAAATCAATGCAAGTCAGATAAAATAATAAAAAGAATTTAAATTACTAAAAACACAGATTTAAAAGAGGAAAAATGCTTGATAAAACTAAATGCTTTAGCATTTTGAGATAAATCAATGAGGTCCAAAGGCTTTAATAAACAGCATTTTTAAAAAATTGACCCTTAAATGAATCCAACATTGGTGCCAATTGGACCTCCCAGAGGAGAGCATTCCACAACTCGACTTCAACAGATGAGAAAGACCTCTCCAACATCCTGACATAGTATATTGACTTCACTGATGGGACACAAAAAAGCCTCAGTCCTTGTATATGAAGAGCTCCCTCATATATTGATGTCCTAAAGGATTTTAATACCATCACAAGTACTTTGAATTCAGAACAGAAGTGCATTGGACTCCAGAAACTGTAGTTCCAAAATAATAACTTTCCAAGTTCAACTTTTTTTTCCCCTTCAGATAGTCTTTGTAGAAGTGTTAAGGGTGGTTTTAAACTGCCTTAATGGTTGATGTATAATTTCTCTCCTGTATTTTCATAGCATCATAGGGCTGGAAGAGACCACAAGGATCATCCAATCCAACCCACTGTCATGCAGAAATACCCAATCAAAGCACTCCTGACATAAAGCCATCCAGCTTCTGTTCAAAAACCTTCATCGAAGAAGACTCTATTTCAAATGTTTTGTTATTGAATTTATTATCCATCTTGGGTGCTTATTAGAGAATGTTTCAGCAGAAATAGTTAAGAGGACAGATCAATCTATTTCTGACGCTTGAGATTTTCATGGATGGATTAATATGCCCCTTGTATCCCATTACTGCATCAATCTGCAACCTTTTTTTACACCACCCATACACAAGAACATACGTCTTAGTTCTGAACTTTTTCTCACAGGGCACATATTTTATATTCATTTTGGTATGCTTTTTGGAGCTCAGAACAGCTTTGAAAAACATTGAAATGTGTAGTTTGATTTTTATATTAGTCTGGGAGGTGGGAATCAGGTCAATTTGCATTAAAACGTGGAGCACTCCAAATCCTCATGCTTCCCTGGTTAGAAATGGAAACCTATAACAACCAGCAGTACAAAGCTGCAGCAAATAGAGACTTATGTGAGTCAACCCAGAACCCAATATGTTTGCAAAGTTCCTGGGATGATATTACTGGATGCACTCCAAAGTCTGATACAGCCTCACACTGACCTCTGTGTGATTGTAGTCTGTCCTGTTCATTTTGACACTTGAGGAATAATGCGAAAATGTAAGCAAGGATTCTCCAGTGCTTCAGAGAACAGAGAAGCCCTTACTTATGTGAAAGAACATATGGGTTTCCCTCTCCTCACATGCATACTAAAGCCACTGAATCAGATACATGCCAAGAATTAGGTGTGCCAGACTTCTCTTGATTCCAGAGGGTCATATGAGCATTTAAATCAGGGGTAGGAATTGTGTTACACTTTGGATAGCATTGAACTGCATTTCTCAACTTTTCTCAACATCAATTATGCTGCCTAGGACTGATAAGAGTCCCATTCTGACAACACCCACAGACGTGTATATTTCGCATCTCTGATCTATATGCACTAGTGGTGGAGCAGTACATTTTGTACAGGAGGCACTTATTGTGACAGTCCCACAGCCATGCCTCTCAAAGGAGTCCAAAATGCAAGCAGACACATTGATCCACATCAACAAACTCACCCTAGTTCATCTCTACCAGGAGCATATCATATAAAGATAATGGGTCAACTGCCAATTCAGAACCAAGCTATCTCATGATAAAAATAGCACAAAACAATATACTAGCTATTGCGAGGATTGCAGCTCAGTTCAGAAGGAGCAGAGAAATCTGTTAGGGCGGAGATATAATCATCACTGATATTCAAAATGCACAGACACATGAACCCCAATTCCACTGCTGTATTAACATACACATGCAATACTTTTCTTCTTTTTCTTATTCTGTGGGTTATATTCTTAGAAATTCACACCAGTCATCCTTTCCTTTTTGGCAACATTCCATTTGCCATTAAAGAAGGGAAAAATGTTTTGAATAAATGATGTTTGGAGATCAAAATACCAGTTGACCTCTTTTCTGGGCCAGAACTGTGGGCTAGAGATTTTATTTTTTTTATTCTATTTATATCTTGCTTCTTTCCCAGCTCTGGGACAGGGCGGCTTACAGACATTTAAAGCAGATACACACAAAAGCTCACATCAGTAAAAGTATACAAAAAGTTAAAATATAATTGAACTATCAATGCAGTTAAAAGCCATTTAAAGCCTGTCTCCAGAAATGGACAAATTCCCAGGTTCCCTTTAAGCTGCATTTACATTTTTCCCCGCATCCCAAGGTCTTTTCTCTTAATGAATCTGCAAATTTTGGAAAATTCTAATAATTCCAAAGAAATTTTCACCCACCTTCACTGACCAAATTCCAAGAACTATACTTTCCTATAGGGAAAGGATTGTGTTGCCTCTACCTAACATGAAGCTGGTACAGAGGAGGAAGCTTCCAATAACACACACACACACACACTGTTGTTCTGTGCCTTCAAATTGTTTCTGATTTATAATAACCCTTAAGGTGAACCTCAGAGGCTTTTCTAGGGCTGAGAGTATGTAACACACCCAAGGTCTCCTAGTGGGTATCCATGGTTGAGTGAGGACTCAAACCCTCAATGCCCTTTGGAGTCATAGTCCACCACCCAGAACACTACATGTCTCTCTCCCTCCCCCCTCCCCCCCAGCTATTCCTAATTCACCACTAACATGTCAAAAATACACCCATTTCTAATTTAGATCTGATCCCAGGCCAAATACACAGCAACTAAAACCCAGAGTTTAATAACTGATCATCTAAAGTCTTGGGCCTGTTTAGATGAACAGAATGAGAGTGAGGAACCCTTTATGTCCTATTGGCCGAATTCAATTTCAGAGATTCTGGAGGGGGCAGCATTCCAGTGGTGAGTTGGGACAGAGGCAAATGGATGGAATAAGAATGCCAGCATATTTCAGTGTAACTGCCAGGAACTACGCCGTGGGAGAAGCATTTCAGCCTTTTAGGGTTGGTTTTTTTTTGTTGTTGTTGTTTTTGTGGAGGGGATGGAGGAGCTATCCAAATGCTGGGAAATTTCTATGCAGTGATGTTACAGGGAGAGGGGCATGGCTCTATAGGGAACACCAGAAGGCTGGATTGGGACCCCAGGGTCTGAAATTTCACTCTCCTATCATAGAAAGACAGCATTAGTACATGTACAGGAAAATGTTAATCTTAACCAGTAACTCTGTTTTGTCTTTCATTCATTCGAAGAGGCAATGCCAGGACCACAAGTTATTCACAGCAGTTAAGCCAGATTTTTCTAAAATTAATGTGGGAGCAGAGATGGTGCTGAGCCACAAAGTTCAAAAGCATACCTTTTTTTCCAAAGCCCTTGAATGTTGTAGGGGAGAAAGACAAAGAAGTTCTTCCAGTTTGGTTGTTTAAAGAGAGGTACTAGTAAAAGAATTTGAATGTGGATCAGAACCTTCCCAACAGTCCAACAATATTCAAATATTTTTGGTTTTTTCCCAACCTCTTATGTGCTTGGAAAGCACATACAGTTCTTCTGACACTTGTTGCTGTCATAAGTGCATATAAATTTTCCTTATTTTTTTCATTGTCAATTTTGGTTTTAAAATGGGACATATTAGTACTAAGGCTTAAATCAAACTTATATATTGGTAAGTAGTAAATTCCTTGGGAACTGGAGTCCTTTCTGTGTTTCCTACTGAAGTCTGAAAAACAGCATGTAGCTTATAGTCAGTCAGTCAGTCAATCAGTCATCTGTGTCATAGTGAGCTACTTGTAAAATCCTTGAATATAAACAGGAAAGAAAAAACACCATACTTTAACAGTATAGTGAAATGTTTCCCACTTGAAAGCTATAAACACGCCCACCATACCTGAGGTTCAAGTAAAATGTAAGGGGTTTCTTTACAAGCCTTGGCCTTATTGGTGACTATTGTAGGTATTTTATCTCAGAAAGACTACATTTACAAAATGTTACATTTAGAAAAAGTTATTTTTGGACTACCAGAATCCCAGCTGTGACTCTCTTGAAAGGCACCACTACAGAATCCAGGTAGGAAACAGGACACGTAAAGGATCACTCAGATGAAAATAATGTTCTCTATATAAAAGAATTTTGCAGTGAGAAGGCACTGGATTTATTTGTCCATATTTTGCTTGCCAGAGATCATGAAAGAGGGTATCAATTTCCACCCTGTTAAATTAAGATGTTGTGATGTGTTAATATGAAGAGAAGCAGAAGTTCAATTGCCATGTCCTTGTGTTCTCCAAAAGCTCTCCCTTTTTCTTCACAAATGCTATGATCTGAAGGTAGAAAGGAAACTTCGGTAAAGATTTCTGGAAGAAGAAGGAGAAAGAAAACAAGAGAAGCACCAGCAATGGAACACAAGCTGTTCAGAGAGGGGGCATTGCTTGGGAGTAGAGTATATGGACTGGACACAAAATGCTCCTTGTGAAATTCTCAGCAGCCAACTGAGAAATATCCCTGCCAGACCTCTGCAGATACCAATTGCTACAGGAGCAGGCTGAGGATAATCACAAAGTAGATCATGATCCACTGGTAGATCTTTGGATAACTTATTCTAGTTTGGCAAGGATTTATGACATTCAGTTGTTTAACAAGAGCAGCACAAATAGAGCCCCCTCCCCCAATCACCCCTCAAAATTATTCTGCTGAACTTAAAAAAATCTTGGGGTGATTGGGAGTGGGCTTTGGAGGAGGGAGAAATTTCCGCTCCATTCAGTATAGACACATATTGCTTGTCTCAGACATTTTTAATTCTAAAGCCCTATTCAGGTGTTCTCATGTGTAAGCTTTACACATGAGGAGGAGAGTGAGTTTAAGTTCTGTTAAATGTGGTGGAGGGTTATCTTGAACCATATGTATGTGATTATATTCTCAGACAAACAGTTTAAAAGTGTTTGTCTCTTTCTAGAGCAAGCAGTATCTAGGAGAATCCAAGGATGTCAATCCTCTACACATGAAATGGTCATCTGTTGACCTCTGGGGAAGGCATGCAAGCCCACCAATTTCTTCTCAGCCTTAATGATGATATGCACTTACAAGGAATTTGAGGAATGGAGAAGTATGCCCAGCCAGGACATCAAGGCCAGTTGCTGCTGGGAGGTCTGTTTTCTTCACTTCCATATGCTCTAACGTACTTACATGACTCAATGTCTCTCCATTTGATTCTTCGGCATTTGATTTGTGTGAAGACATACTGCATCACACAAAGAAGGCACAAAATGCTGAAGGAGATTCCCATGTGATTTCCCCCTAGAAACAGGAGAAATTGCCCCTGTTTCATTGCTCATCAACAGGGCTGAAAAACTTGGGAGGATAAGTGAGAACAGCTACTGCAAACACTTTCAAATGCATGTGGAGGCCACCCGTGTATCAATTGTGCAAGACTACAGCTGCTGCCACATGCAGAGCTCTTATTCTTATTGGGTTGGGATGCTTATATTCCATTTGTTCACCACATTAGCTGTGCTTTGATAGATTGCCTGTTCTCTCTGCATTTCATTAGCAAAATGCACACTGCTGCTTGAGGGCCAAGGAGTTCTCCCAGGAAGAATGTCAGAGGGACATTCAAGAGACAAGTCTGTTGACTGATAGTTTTGTATGATACAGTGTTACCAAACAGTGCCAACTAACTGCTGTTATTAATGACAATAAGTAAATTGGGACTGCATGATCCATGCTGATAAAGCTTTCCACCAAAGCCTGGGAAACATTTTGAGAGTCAAAGGAAATGTGAGGATACAGCTAACAACACTAAGCAAAAGTGAGGTTGGCATTTTCAAAAAGCTTTTTGTTATATGGATATGTATGAGTCTGTTTGTGTGCCTTTTCTGAAAAAGTGTTGCCAAATACATAAGCTCTCTGTTTTTACCAAACCTTAAGTGTTTCCATGTTAGGAACCTCCTGACTTTTGTTGTGGGCATTTTAGAATATCTCTGTGGGTAACTGGAATTTGCCTGAATAAAGCCCTTTAAAAACATTCAGTCACATAATAGAAGACGTTCTGAATATCAAAAGCAGTCAACTATTTTATTTTTGGATGCAAATGGCATTGTTTCGGAGACAATTTGATTTCTATATAATTGTAAGGTTACTGACAGCTGGGCTTTTTTCTTGACTGCAGGTGTAAGCATCCCAAAACAGGAAGCAGGGGAAATCTAATTTCTCAGAAATTCCAAGTGACAGCTCCCTACTGGTCAGTAGTCCAGCCATGAGGACATTCCATTGAGGCCTCTGAGCAACACAACTCATAGAAATAGTTCTTCAGCTTAAGCGCAAAGTTCATGCTTTGCATTTAGAAGATCCCTGGTTGAAGCTCCAGCATTTGTCACTATTTAAAAAAAAATCACACAGCAGGTTATGGGTAAGAAGTCTGTCAGGGACTGGTAGTAGGGAAACAATATCTGTCAGAGTAGACCAGAGTGGACAACTACAGAGTGTTCAGGAGACAATTTACTGTCATTGGAAATCTCTGGGAGCCACCCAAAAGCACAATAATGCTGGCTGGATCTGGTTTTGAAAAACAGGCATTTCTGGATGTTAAACAGCACAGGAGGTGCTGGAAATATATTAAAAGGTAAAATCCTGCTTTTAAAAGCTTTCAGAAAAGATCATTCATGCTTCAAATAGTCTGCCTAAGTACAAGATAGATTTCTGTGTTGCTATGAGAAGGGAACAGAACAGATCAGGTGCCAGGACCAAGGGGTTCCCCTGTAGCATCCACCAGTGTTTTGATAGTAAGTGTAACCTCTGCTGTCAGGCAGATATTTTTATAGTCCTTGTTTGCATCATGGCTGAATAGTAACCGGTGTCCACTGGCATAAAATTAGTTAATTTGTATTTAGCAGACCCTGCTAGATAGTTTTCCATTGGCTTGGAAGTTCAAGGATGGGAACAGAGCAACAGTGAATGGACCAGGGAAGTAAACTTTTCTGTTACTAACCTGCTTGTACCAACCTGTTGGAATGGGAGGTGGTTCACACCTGCAATCTCCACATCAGTTGTTTGCTTCTGCACTATATAAACCTTGGGGCTCAGTCTTTCCTCAGCCTCATCCAAGGGTGGATAACTGCATCCCAGATCAGGGAATCCATAGCCAGCTATGGTGATCTTGAATGTCAGCCATGAGATAGTCTAGATAGAATTAGTTATATGAGGGCCAAGGCATACCTGCTACTGTGAAGGAATGCTGGAGGCCACCAGCTGAAGGATGGTGATGCTTTCTCCTGCTGCATCATCTACCATAAATATAGCTTATCTTACAGCATTGATGTGTGTCCGTTTTTGGTACCAAGAAAAGTCTAGGGGATGCCTGGAATTATAGTAAGTGCTTGTTCAGAATAGTTTCCTTCAGGAACTGTTCTGTCGTAACTTTAGTTTCTAAGGTGTCAGTACATAGGAAACCTTAACATTTTCTCCTCACTGCCAGTCAGAGTTGACAACATAGGTTTAGAAGGATCTCTCCAGTTTTGCATAAGGCATCTTCCTCTGTTTTTGAATAATTTGGGGGAGGTGTTGGAGTTAGGGGAAGCTTGAAGCTGCAAAATCAGGTTGGGCCACGTGAGTCCTGTGGGCCATATTTTGCCAACCCATGTGACCAGCCTTATATTCAGCTGGACAATGGTAGCTAAGTGAACTGATGGACCAGCTAAATATAAAGTACTTCCTAGGTTTTTCTATTCATAGCTCAATAAGCCCAGTCTTAATTCTTAATTCAGATTTCTGCAGATGAGAAAATAACTAGCTTTTCTTTTTCTTTAACAAGATTTGGGTGTTGATTGCTAAACTCTCTGCCCTTCTGAGAGAGGTTAAAAATGCTAGCCATATTCTGCCAATGTTCTATTTTATCCACCTCTGGTGTAGACTCTATAGTAACTGCAGACAGTATGTAGAGGTCTAAATGGATACCATACACACATCTGTACAGTTGTGAAACCATTTGTAGTTGTATTAATACCATACATTTGGGTAAGTTCAGCATGGAGAAAAATATCCTGGAAGTTGCCAAGCTAAAAATTTCAGACAGCTATTCTTTGATGATGTTTAAACATCGAAATTATGGCCTATGCATTTCAATACTGTATGATAGCCAGTTATTGCAAGAAATAAAAACAACAGTATGCAGTCTGTTTTATTCTGTCAGAACAAACATGGCAGTTATGAAACTCGAGGTTAAACAACAAAGGAAGTTATTCTTGTTAAAATAAATACTGCAAGGAAAAGCTGCAAATATGTTTATCAAGCTATCATCTTCTGCAGAAGATGCTCACCAAGACACTCCTAACTCCGTTCCTTGTCCAGCCAATCACCTAAACACCAACAAAGGATATGCAAATTTCATTGGACAACACCCAAACTTAATTACTTACAGCCAGGCAAGGAACTCTTCAGTGGGATTTGAAATGACAGCTTATTGCAAGAAGAGTTTTAAAATACTTATTTTGTTTTTCAAAATCTTCACTCTTTCTTTTCTTGAAAACAAAGAGATCAAACTACATTTCTTCCAGATTAGCTAAGCTAAGACCCTTACAATGTCAACTTCCTAGTTAAACAATGCATACTTCAGTTCCTTTTTATACCGCCAGTCTCCCTTCCAAACTCTACAAGACTTGTGTTTGGGATATGTTGTAATAGAAGTAATATGTCCTGACGTCTTCTAATGCTAAACAGTTTTAATGAATGTGATATATTACAGCAAAGGCTCAAGAACACACATAGACACAGTTGTAATGATGTACTTTAGTTATAGCTCTGGGACTAGTATTTCTCATTTACTCAGTCTTTGGCTATATTTTGCTTAAATACTACACTGTTGGAACCGATGAGTTTAGAATAAGATCATTAGGGGACATAAACCTGAGCTTTGGAGTTTTAAATGGTTTCTGTAACATACATTCTTTTCAATTAAAGGTTATTCGTTCATTGGGTGGGAAAATTACGGTTTAAATGGCCTGCAGTGACAGCAACAACACAGCAAATGGCTTTTGCAGAGATGTTATAATGTAGGCAAATAGTCTGATTGAAGTGATTCATACTGGCTCTCCCCAATGTCCACTTCCAATCCCTCCCCCCACTTTAACTCTGGGAAACACGTTCTTTCATTCTGCTGAAAACTGAAAAACAAAGATATGTGATCTCTGGCCACTTGTTACTTTTAAAGGACCTAATGGGAAACCTTTCACCTACTTTCAAAATTCAGATAACCACTGAAGAATGTGAGACATGGAGATACCATTCAGTCACTAGCTGCATGTTCAATCATCTATCTTGTTCTCTTAAAACATGAGGGTCAATGGCAATTTAGAGGGGTTCTCCCCTCAAACTCATTTTTCTTCTTATGTTGTTTGCAGGCAAAACAGTGGGCTTAGCTCAGTCCCTAGTGGTCAAACACAGAACATGGAACAATCTCTTAGATGGGATTTTGCACAGCAGTTTTTTTTCCTAAATGAAAGGCTACAAATGTACACAAACACATGTATACAACAGCAGCTGCACTACTGACACCTTAAAACAGTCCTTATTTTCTTGCAGAAAGGTTTACTTTGAAAAGCACAGCTCAAAACAATTCTGAGAACAAATCATTATGTTGCAAAAATAACTGTCTCCTTCATTCCCCTCTTTTACTTTAAGGTTCTTCTCCTGCTCAATCGGGACGTGCAGTTTTCAGGATACTGTCCTCCCCCCTCCTCCCTTCCCCCCAAAAAAGGCTGGGAGGAATTCTGTGTGGCTTGCTTCTGAGTCAATCTAGTTAGGACTGTGTTGCAGTTTTCCTGACCAACCATGGAATACCAAACACAGAGAATTGGGTTGAAAAAGACCACTTTATTACTTTATTGAACCTAGATTCTCTTTAAACCGAGTTGAACCTGGAAAAGTAGAGTGGAGGGAGCAAACTAGCATAGGATCAGCTGAAACCAAGATCACTCAATGATTCCCCCTTTGCCTTCCCTTGGTGGAACCACGTGAGCCCTGAGAGCACCTCAACAGCTGGGTTGCTGCCATCTGGCCAACTAGTCGAAGGCAGATCCAAGAAACCCTACCCACCAAGTCACAACCCTCCCTCCATGGCCACCCCAAGTGCCATCTCTTTTCCAGCCCCCAGCTCTCAGGACCTAAAAAGGCAGTTCCAGAGCCCTCCCTTTTACCAAAAGGGTGTCAAGATGTTCACTGTAACTCTTATTTCTCCACCTACTACCTACCAAGTGACCATCCATTTAAAGAGACAAACTAATTGACATAGCCCATCAGGTACAATGAGAGGTAAGTAGGTAGGTAAATAAGCAAACAGATGGGGGTGGGGGAAAGAGAGAAAATTTCTACCCAGCGTTGAAGTAGTCAGCAAAGCTCACAGTGCACTGGAGGTGGTACAGTGAATTGAAGCATTGTCCAAAAAGACACAAAGGGAGTGGACAGAGCTAATACATCCCCTATCCTCCCTCAAATACCTGGTGTCATGGAGCATTGTGCTTGACATTATCAACACTGCCCTCTTCTCCATCAGAGGGCAGTAAAAATGGGCAGTTCCCCACAGTACCTTGTGCTGCAGGGTCAGGCTCCATCTTCTGGCTGCAGTTACCCACCCAGACACAAGGAGTAATCTACTCCTGGGGCTAACTTCTGAGTAAATCTTTCTAGAATTGTCTTGCCATTTTGGTTTGCCATCCTATTTGGAAGTAATATGTCCTGCTGCTGAAATCAGAAGGACTTGTTTCTTGAGTGCAACTGCTTTGGATTTGGTTGCTTGCCAAGGAAGAGAGAAATTGGCACATCAAATTGTACACAAATTACATTGAAAGACAAAAAGCACGTGGTTTCTTCCAGAGCTGTTCTGTAGAATGCAGTGTGTCAGGGAAGGTAATTCTCAATGACAAAAAGTTTTGTTATAGATTATTTGCAATGCAGCTTTCTATACTGTCCACTCTGAAGTAAATCCTGTTAAGGTCAATGAATGTGGCAGCCTTCATATATGGGAAGGAAGACCATGCAAACCTATTGCTCTAAGGACCTCCAGCCATGCTAGTTGGGGGATTCTGGGATCTATAGTCAAGAAAACCCAATCTTACTAAACTCCCATCTCTTTCACTTCTATGATTAATCTCAGATTGGTATAGATAGGATTGCAGCCAAAGGCTCAGATTCTATATACACAGAGCTAGGAGTAAATCCTATTGATCACAATGAGACTCTTTACATATTCATTTATTTATTTTTTTGCTTTTTGAAGTGAAACTTTACTTCTTGCAAGCATGCATAGGATTCTACTGCATGCACTTATTTTCTCTTTTCCATCCAGATTGCATGTGCATTGTAATAATATGGCACATCACTTTGGAGATTTAGGACAATGAATGGAAGGATTGTGTTTGAAAGGCAGAAAACTGAGGAAGCCCCAGCATATTGAATTTGTTCAGAGAACTGTCAGAGTGACTCCAAACCACTTGTCAGCAGAGCTTGGAAATATGGTCTTTTGGACTTCAACTCCCGTAATCCTCCAGATCAAGAATGCACTGATTTGTGCAATTGAAATAGTAAGCCGCTTTCAAGATGACAGTGATCAGTTGTGTGGTGTAAAAATCCCCCCCTGTAATAAGCCAGACTTCTATATATACGCAGACATATTTTATACAGGACCTCCAGCTGAGTTGTTCTGACTGAACACATGGGTAATATTACTATTCAGTTTGAGCTTTTGCTCACCTCCCCAGGGTGAAAGATTCCAACCATTTTATCCTTATAGCACAATATAGGCAATTAATTATTTTTAACTCATTCATTTCTCACCAAACACAGTACCAGAAATACAACTTCCTTTGTGTAAGTTTCAGCTAACCCTGTCAAAATTAGCAGTCAACGCAAGTAACTTTAGTTTTAATTAATAAATCTTTCCCACAAGTCTTCACCTATCCAGAATGATGTGCCTGTTGCCTGAGCAGTTGACAATATATATATATATATATATATATATATATTCCAAACTTAATGCATTCTCAAAATGCATACATTTTAATTTTGAGTATCTTCTGCTAAAAACCCTCCAAGATATGCACCTGGTAATGCATCTGATCATTACTTCTCAATGCAAGATAGGCACAGAATATTTTTCCCAGAAAGTCTAGGAGAAAAAAAAAATCCAGAAACTTGCATAAGGCTTTGTTCTCAGTTTATCTCACAACAGAAAGCACATTGTCAGCAAATATACGTCCTGCATCAGAAAAACCCAAGATGTACAAAACACCAAAACACAAAACAATGTGTGTGAGAAGTTGTGGCAAGGGATGGGGGGAATGAAGCACTTACCTTTTGCAGCCACTGAGTGTAATTTTCCATGACATGCTCCAAGCGTTGCAGTTTCTGGGAAGAGAAATCCTGCTCCATGTGGGGGGCATCCCTCTGGAGAGCGTTGGTGTTATATGGATCAGTGGTGCTTTCACGACAGTTCCCATCCTGTTCTGGAAGGATGAATGTGTAAGTGCACTGCCCATGCTGAATCCGGTTATACCTTCTTGCGCTGGACTCTGGAACACGGCGTTGATTACTGCAGCCTATGTGAGCCAGAAGAGCAGCAAGGAAAGCAAACCCAAGGAAAACAGTCATGTTACTAGTCCTCTTTTTTTTTCTTATTCAGAGAAACAATTTCCCCCCTTTCCTTCTTGTGTTTTATTTTGATTTGCCTTTAAAAGATCTCTTTACAGGAATGAAATGGTAAAGAAAAGAAGATTCAGATAATAACTCCTTTTTTTAAACAAAAATCTATTTCATGATAACTAAGGGCTTCTTTAGCTGAAGCTGGAGCAATTTATTGCATAGTAGCTGAGATTTATTGCTTCCTCTCTGTTACACTTCAGCATGCAGCGTCTTTGAGTCGGCTGCCCAGGCATAGACTCAGCCTCTTTCTCCTACCCTAGCTGTGGCTGAACTGCTATTTTCTCGGAGACCTCGGCGTGTTTTATTAAGGTTGCACACTCAAGCCAAGTTGGAAGCCGGCAGTCTTTCACAAGATGACTTGATAGGAATGTGTGTGCGAGTGTGTCCCTATGCTAAAGGATGCCTGATGGGCTCAGGGAAAGAGGGATCATCTTACACTCCTGGCTTGAAGCACAACCTCAAACATGTTCGCCTGCTCGGCTCCTTCTGTGCACAAGATGACTTAAGAGCCTTTGACAAAGTTTAATGAGTCAAACAGTCCACCTTAATAGACTTCCTATGTGCAGACTGAACTATTAAAATGTACTTACAGGGTCCAAGTTTGTTATAAACTACCCCCACCCCAACCCCAGTAAACATTAACATACAGACCACTGCACATGGAAAATATCTGCTATCGCATAATGGGTATGTGGCTGTGTGACTCTCTTCAGGAATGCTAAATCAGAGAGTGGATTGTGATTCCAGTCAAAGTACAGGGAGAGAAATGCAAGTTAACAGAACAGAGATCATCCTTGGAACAAAATCAGTCCTTCTATGCTTTGATAATTGGGACACAATTTCCATGGCAAAAATGAGATTAAATCAAAAGCTGTCAAACAGTTCCTAGGGAAATGTCATTCCTACTTTCTTCTTTTGCATGTTGATGCAAGATTGAGAAGAGTGCTTGCATGTATAATACAGAAGATACAAATGATGTAAGTAGATTTTTGTTTCATCAATTGCAAGATTTCAGACACCTGGGCACCAATCCAATGAGCTACTATGTGCACATGCAAATACTTCTCGAGTACACATTAAGCTTTGGTGAGAGAAGTTTTCTTCCTGCAGTCCCTTTCACAGACCAGCACTTTGTTTTTTAAACAAGAGCAGCTGATTATGAAAGACATGACCCATCGAACCCAATGTTGTGTGTTTATTTGCTGCACTGCACTGAATTGTAACAAAAGGAATGTATTAAAATAGTGTCCTACATAGTTGGGATGTTCCACTAGTTATTCTCATCTTCTGCATATATTGTCATGGCTTCAGAATGGCTCACAGCCATTGGCTCACCCCAAAGAACACCTTAGGTCAAAAAGCATACCATGCCGCATAGTCTAATCTCTGTGTCACATTCCACTAACAGCTTTTATCGAAGTGGAACAAGTCCTTTCTCAAGGTTTCTCACTCTGCTGTATGTGACCTGATAACAACTTGTCAAAGACATGATGGTAGCCTTGTAGAACCCCTTTCTCATGACATAACTGAGGCTTAGGAGAAAATGGTAAATCTTAGCAGCAGCCTCCATCTCCTGGCAAAAACAAAGAATAAAACCCCCACATTCTAGAATCCTGTTGGAGGACTATGCCAGTGTAAAAAAAAATAGTTGCATAAGTGATTCGACTTTCTCAGAGGTGATGTAAGTGCAGTTCCTGTTATAACCCATCAGTTCACAAGTGCACATTCAGCCTTCTTACTCACTTTTGATTTAGGCCCTTTCTGCACCGGCCTATTAAAACAGTGCAGAGCGACCTCCAACGGAGGTTTTCTGCACCGTGGAGTGGACTGGGGCGGACTACTTTTCGTACTTCCGCACCTCAGTCCGCTCCGGAGTGACTGGAACTGGTCGCACAGCGTGCTTTTTAAAAACCTCTTTTAAGAAGTTTTTAAAAAGTACGGAGCGCGCAACCCCGTGTCGCTCTGTCGCCACGCCCCAGTGCAGATTTGCAGGAATGCACGAGTGCATGCCTGCAGATCTGCCAGGGGCAGGCTTTAGGCTGGCAAGCTTCTCCGGTTGGTGGAGAGCCTCCACCAACCAGAAGCTGCCATTTTAGACGCCGGAGCAGTGCAGAGCGATGAGCTCGCACTGCCCCTCATCCCAACGGATTCACCCAGACCCACCAAAAAACTGGTGAGTAGCAGCAGGGAGCATTTCTCTCGCCACGTGCAGAAAGGGCCTTAGTGGGTTTGGAGTTAATTAGCTATTGGCCAAGGGATGAGTTCAAGGCTGTGGCACTTCAGGCACAAGCAGGTGTACAATGGGATCTGCTATAACTACTATTTGCACTGTGTTGAACCAATATAGAATTGTTGCCTATGAGACTGCAGCCAGATGATTTCTCCTTCGGATCCCATACTGGGAGAAAAGTGGGCTATTAAATTGTCATTTGTAGATTTGCCTTTTCATGGAATACCATAAAAAAATTCATTGCCACAAGATGGTAAGTTGCATGTACATGCTTAGTTTCATAAATGGAAAAAGGGTTTTGTGCAGAAAGCACAATTTAAAAGAGCTTGTGTTGTGACATGAGTTCTCTCATGCAAGTTGGCTTGACAAGTTGTCTCACCTCACCATTATCTCAACCAGAATCTCAGCAACAATGAGATAAATATCCTGAAGGCAGTAGATACTATCTGATCCTAGAAGCTAAGGAAGGTCCTGTAGGCTATATTGAGAGGAAAGGAATGGCCAATCACCTCTGGAGGAAAGGAATGGCCAATCACCTCTAAGAAAACCCTATTAAATTCATAGAGTTGCCATAAATCAACAGGTATCATGTCCAGGGCAGACCAGGCAGTCACTTAGCAAGCAACAGCATAGTGCTTACCCCCAAAGGCAAGAACACAGGTAATCCAAACAATGTGTGTTCAAGTTCCAAAGCAAGCAAACCCACAAGGCAAATCCAAGTCACCATCAAACAAGCAGAGGTCCAAGATAGTCAGGAGTCCAGAGACCACAGCACAAGGTTTCAACCACCAGGAAGATCCGTTGCTGACCATGAAAGGAAAGGGCCTGCTGGCTGCCTTTTATCCACTAATGATATTACCACCAGTGTTCTCGCATTAGGACTCATTTGTTATTTAAATGAGCTGAGCAGCAAAGTCCCTCTTTCTGGTGATGGCTTTCTTGCATGGTAAGAGTCTTCTGGTATTTGTTCCCCCTGCTAAGGCCTCTGCTGTTGTTTGTTATCTTCCCCTGAACAAGCTTCTGGGGAAACTTCTGCCTCAGATTCAGAATCTTCCTCCTCACTGTCAGGGTCTCCAAGGCAACTTGAAGACACACAAATTACATTACATTTAATGAATGGATTGGGTCATCTAAGTGTGTACATTTGTATTCACATAGGGCATTTTGTGTGCCATCCAGAATGCTGGAAATGGGGCTTTCTGGAGCATATGAATGGATACCTATGTGAAAGAGCTGACCAGCTGGGATGTGATCCTGATCTGCCTCCAAATCTCCATACTTTTCATTTTAGTCACTAGTACAGAAAAACACATTCCTAGAACCTTGAAAGATGTTACCTAGATGATTAGTCATTTGAGCAAGAATGTTATCTCTGGTTAAGCCAATTTTATCAATGTTTAAAACTATATCATAAGAAAGTCAGAAGCATCTAAGAGAGGCATGACCAATTGAGCTGCTATAGTTCCAAATACGTTCTGCAGCATTGGTTCATCCATTGCTTGATGCCTAAAAGAAAAATAAATAGTTTCTCACCCATGACAACTTGAGAATATTTTTAAATGTGTTTAAGAAATGTTTAAGCAGTAGTCTTTAAGCAACCATTCTAATACATTCACTTTTCCTATTTCATAATCTGCATTATCACAACTAGGTTGCTGTGGAGATGATCATGATATAGATCTGTTCCCATTAGAGTCAATGAAATCAATGTGGAAAAATCAGTCACTACAACTTCCTTCTGTTTCAGTGGCAACAGTGTATAGGTAGCTTGGTTTGAATTCAAACAGAGATATGGATATACACATACATAAAATGTGAATTTCGTTTATGTATGAATTGACACCCATTGGTTTGGAATTCTGCATGTGTTAGAAGAATATGTTGCTTGGTAACCTTTTTTGGTTATTCTTTGGTGTGTTTTGTTGTTGTTAACTGTTGCCAAGTCAAGTTTGACTTATGTTGATCCTGTGCAAGACTAATTTTCACCATACAAAATATCTCAGTCTCTTCTACCCTTGTTTCTCGTCATTACCAGTAAGACAGACAGAAAGAATAACAGATTTACAATGGGGTACAAAGATATAACTATGTTTGTCTTGGCCCAGCTCAATAGCTGACATCTTTAATGATCAAAAGAGAAAGCGCCACTTAAAGAAGGATGTATACATAAGGATGTGAAGAAATATCAACATTGCCAAGATTTTAAGCAAGACTGCTACCTCAGCACAGCAAGACAAGTATCTAGAAGATTTTCCAACCCCCTCGAGAGATTCTACCAACAGCCTATGAACTAGGTGCCAGATAGGATGATGATGATGATTATGATTGGTTTCTGCAGTTTGGGTGAAATTTACTTTGTGCAAAACTCTTGTCCCTGAACAAAATAAATAAACAAAGGGGGAGACAGAGAGATAGAGGTTGTGAGTACAACAGAATAGGATGATAGAATCATGGAACTGGATGGGACACCAAAGACCACGTAACCTAACCCTCTCCCCTGCTGGAATACACAAGTAATGAGAGATAGCCATCCAGGCTCTGTTTAAAAACATTCAGACTCTCAGCCTCTGGGGCAGTCTCTTCCACTGCCAAACAGCTCTTACTGTCATGTTCAGTGGGAAGGTCTGAAAAGGAATTGTAGGCATATTTGGTGGGATGTGGTTACAATTATCCTAAGAATGAGAAATCTAATTCATAGTATACCTCCTCTAAACATAATGACTTCATTTAGCCATGATGGATAATAGCCACTATTAGACCTAACCTCCATGGATTTGTTTCATTTGTATTGCTATTTTGCTATTTTGTCATGGAATGAGAGAAGATGAGCAATATTGTTTTTCTTCTCCCTCTCAGAGTCCAGTGAGGATAATCAGATCTGATTCATGGGTCTGCAACAGGCTGCTTCAGCATCCATTCACTGTGGGTGGCCAGCCTTCTGAAACATCTCTAAATGCCACATTTACTCACAAAGACAGGTGAAATGGCTAATCAGAGTTTTAGGGAACAGTGGTGGGACGTCCTTATGCCAAAAGCTGCAGGAGGACAATAGCTGAACAGTGCTGTTTGTACTTGCTGTTTGTTACTGAAATGCTTTTTAGTTCCTATAAGAGGCAAATAAATTAAAATGAACAAGACATGCACACATGTTTCAGACACCAAATAGTGTAATTCCAGGGATAACGTTTTATAGAGACAAAAGAAATTATAATTACAAAAATACCAGTGGATAAAGAAGACTTGGAATAAATGTAATAATTGTGTCTGAAATTTGACAACTTTCCCATAGTGTTGTGGAGTTAGTAGTTTGAGGACTCACCCTTGAAAACATTTGATGGGCAGCTACCAAGAAGCCTGAATCTTAACTTTGTTCAGATATTACCTACCTGTTTTCAGTCAACACATTGTATCACAATCAACACACAGAGTATCTAGCCCTGCCTGTCTCCAGTTCCTCAAGATCCTTCATTACATGAAAAGTATTCACACAAATTTTATCTTCAGATTTGTCCTTTTCTACATGAAAAAAGTGATGATGGACAGAGGAGGGGCTAGGCACTCCCTTCTTTACATGTTGACTGAATCCCACTATAACTCCTGAACAATCTGAAAACTTAACAGCACGTATTTCTCTTTTAAGTTACACTTCAACTAGGGTTGACAGGTGAAAAGCAGGACACAGCTCCTACATGGTTGTGAAGAAGAGGGAATTTCAGAAGGTGTTTCTTGTCACATAATAAGGTAACAAGCTCTATCTGATGAAATGCCCTCTTCCACACCATCATTAAAGGTACAGGAGCCCTGGGCTGGTTTTCACCTGTCAACCCTATCTGCCTTCATTTACAGTTATAGAGTTTTCATAAAGAGACAGGTGCTGATATATTTTCCTCATCCCATTCACTGTGCAACCCTACTTTGACTTAATAATACTGTCACACATCAAAGTCAAAGCGGGTAAGCAGCATAAAAAGTGAACTTTTCCTGTCAAAGATTCTGGTGCAATCATTTGTCAAGTCTGGTACCTGGCAAGCACAGGCAACTTAAACAGAGGGTCGTCCTAGCAAGCACAGTCCAAATCTAGCTGGGTGCTGCATCTTACCCTACCAAACCCTTTCTAATGGTATCCTTCTCTTTCCCCAGGAAAAAATACCCTTGGGAAATGGGGCTAATAGGCAGTTGAGGGTGAGGTCTCCATTCCACACTGAAGAGGCCATGAGAGAAGGTTTCCTTCCCTAGACGGCAGAGACATTTTTCTATCAGGAACCATGAGTATGCTAGGTAGAAAATATCTCCCATGATTACTGGTATGATATTGTTGCTTATTTGGTTTAGAAAAGATAAGGGAACTGGGGGAAAGAAGAATGTTATGTTTCAGTTAATTGGTCTTTTCAAGTCTTCCTCTTTTACACTGCTATACTGAGCAGAATACTGGGTGTGGGCATTTTGGAATGTGAAGATATTTGTTTACCTTGCTATACCGTTTCACTTTTTTTTTCTTTTTTTTAATTTGGCACCTTAGGAACAAAGTAATTTAGTTTTACTTTCTATTGTGTCAGTCAGCGGCTGTGTGCAGTAAACTGAAGAAGCTTTGCCTTGATTCTAATTAAACTACTGCATGTTTATGAAATTTTTATGTACAACAAAGAGCCTACACCATGTAGGAGCACCTCTCTACAGTTCCCAACCTGGACATATCAGGAGCTAAACCTAGGTTTTCTACATGCAAAGTATGGGTTGTACCACTGAACTAAAGCCCTTCCCAACAGAAGAAGAGGTACAAGAATCTGTATATCAGAAGACACAAAGTAAGAGAAGAAGCAAAAAGGAACAAAATGTGAAAGTTTGGGCAAGATGGAGCTCTGAGCTGCAACACAGACTACTAGCCAGGAATGGTGGCCCATGAGAAAACTGATAACCAGTTTGTCTTAGTCTTACCTCTGTGGAATCCAAAACAGAAGGACTGCTAGTAGACCACTAGTAAACCACAATATGTGGCATGCATGGCTATAGAAAGATAGCCAATGTTGCTCATTTTATTTTCTCACACAGATACAGCCTTTTAAAAGAAAAACTCAGATTCTTTCAATCTCATTTATAATGAAATGGGTGAATTTTTGAAAAGTCTTATCAAAAATAAACCAAATGAAATTTACAGTTAATCCCAGCATTTAGAGAAACACATTATATTTGCCTGAAGTTTATTGTGTTCAAGATGAGGAATCAGAGGAGGAACCAATTATAAAGAGGTGGCAACCTGAATTCAGCACAAAAAGGCTACTTAGATAGACAGGAAATAAAAAAATAATAATAAACAAAAAATCCAAGGTCAAGATTTTATATCATGCTTGCATGTTATAAATCTGTATTATTTATTTTTCTTTCATTCACTCATTCATTCATTCATCATTCATTGAATTTATATCCTGCCTTTCTCCCCCAATGAGGTTCAAGGTGACTTACAATAATTTAAGAAACCTTAAGTTAAAATATTAGCTTACACAAGTCAAACAACAAAATTGTTTTAAAAGCCATGATTAAAAAGCAGTTAAAAACACGTAAAACATATTTAAGCCTAATTTCCAGTAAAAGATCAAAAATACAGAATGCTACCTTACACAGAGTACTGCTCCATAATTAAAATTCAAAGGACTGTCTGAATATAAAGGTTTTCAGCTGCCAGGGAAAGAAAGCAGGGAGTGGGCCCTACTTCCTGCTGAAGGGAGTTCCACAGTATGGGAGCAGCCATGGAGAAGGCTTTCTCCTGTGTCCTCATCAAACATACCTGTAAGTCGGTGTAACTGAGAGAAAGCCCTCCCCTGATCATCCTGGGTTGAATAAGGAGAAACAGTCTTTCAGATAGTTTGGTCCCTAGCTGTGTACAGCTTTAAAGTTCGAAAACAGCACTTTGAATTCTTCCTGGAAATGGACTGGTAGCCAATGGATCTGTTTCAACAGGGGAGTCACATGATTCATACAATCAGCCCTGGTCAACTACCTAGACTCAGCATTTGGGACCTGCTGAAAATTCCAAATATTTTCTAAGGCAGCCCCACATAGAATGTGTTGGAGTGGTTCAAATGCGATGTATGCAAGACATGTGCTACCATAGACAGATCTAACTTCTCAACAAATGGGTGAAGCTGCCATAATAGTTTTAACTCTGTAAATATTCTCCTGGCCACAGCTGATACCTGGGCACCCAGGTTCAGAGCTGAATATAAAAGTACACACAAGCTGCAAAATTGACATTTCAGGGGGAGCGTATCCCCATCTAGCTCAGGCTCAATCCCTATTCCCTTATCTGCCTTGCCTGGATTAAATTTCAATTTGTTCACCCTCATCCAGCCCATTACTGACAGCAGGCATTGGTCTAGTACAATGAAAGCTTCCTTAGAATCAGATGGAAAGGAAAGATGTATGTAATCATTGTACTGATGACACTGAAACCCAAAAATCTGGATGACCTCTCTCAGTGGTTTCCTGTAAATATTAATCTGCAGAGGGACAGAACCAAGCCCAAGATAGTGGCTAGGACATCAAACAGGCATCCCCCAGCCCCACCTTATGAGTCCACCCTTCAAAGAAGGACCAGAGCAACTGTAAAAACAGTGCCTATGAGCCCCATCCCAGAGAGAGGACTCAGAAGGATACCATGGCTGATGGTAGTGAAAGCCACTGAGAGGTGTAGGAAAACAAAAATGGACATACTCCCCCTGTCTAGTTCCATGTGTAGGTCATCTACCAAAGTGACCAAAGTTTTCTTTGTTCCATAGTTAGGTCTGAAGTCTGATTGAAATGGATCTAGATACTCCATTTCATCCAGGTACCCCCAGAGCTGGGAAGCCACCACATGCTTCAATATCTTGCCCAAAAAAGGGATTTCTGAGACTGGCCAATAGTTCTCCACAGTAAGGCATCCATCACTTTCCTTACCCAATCTGCCAATCCCCCCTTAGGCTGCTTTCAACAGTCAGGAAGGACATGGGTCTAATATGCATGTGGTGGCTTTCACCTCTCCAATGATCTTGTCCATATCCTCAGGTTGCACAAATTGTAATGTACCCAATAACACTGGACAGGCAGGGGCCAAGGTTATCTCCACTGGACCTGTATCAACTACAGCATCCAAGTCTGTGCTGCAATATCCTTTTGCTGAATGCCAACACTGTGCAACACTGTATCCGCAAATGTGTTTGTTTATTGCTCTGTTGTGCAACAAGGAATGCAGAATGCCTGCCTCTACAATCCCAGTAAATCAAGTAGCACATAGAAGCCACTGACAAAAAAATTACACACCATCTAAGTATGCATGACCACATGTGCAATGGTGACTCTTGCGGAGTTCTCCCTACACACTGTGAACTTAATGCAGACATTACACAGTGGCCAAAAAAGTGCAACCATATGCATAACAGAACTTTATGTGTGCATAAAATATCAACGGGATGCCAGCTCAGATTTTTAAGAGATAAGACCTGGGTGGGGGGAGGGCATCAGGAATGCCATGAATTGGACATAGGGGTTTTTTTTCTTTTATTTCCTTCTTATTATTTCAAAAATGGTGTTGAAGTACATAGGTTTTATCAGATTCTCAAATAGGTCTATCATGCCCTGAAGGTTAAGAACTAATGTTCCATCCGGTTAGATGAATTTGGCAGTTTCATTTTCTCTCCTGATCATTTTTTGGTCATTTTTACAAAAGAATTTAAAGAACCTGATTTTTAAAAAAATGTAAATATAGGAAAATATAAAGGGAAAATGTGTGAATTGTTCAAGCCTTCATCAATAAATGAGACAAAAACCAAATTCTTATGTAGAGATTAATGTTCTGTTACCCTAACAGGTGGAGGACTTCACAGTCTACTCGCAATGTCAGTGTTTTCTTAGAATTTGGGGGATTATAATTCAAAGGAGGCCTGTGAGAGGAGAGGAATGGCAAGATCTTTTCACCAGTGTATAGCAGTACTAACTGTAGAGAAGACTCAAGTTAAAAGTTAAATAGAGTATTTTATTTGGAATTAACAAACACATAAGAAATCAGACACTCTTAAGAACCATAGAAGGCTATGAGAAGGTGTGGCAAGAAAGGTCAGGTAGAGAAAGATTGGGTGGAAAGGGTGATAGTTACCAGTCCTGAAGCAGAAGCTCAGATCGCATGTTTGAGGGTAGCACAGAGGAAAGGGAGTCTGCGGTACCACCACATGTAGCATAATATGCTCAATATACTACAACATTCTACCATGTACTACAATTTACTGGGGTTGGAGCTAGGGTTTTTTATATTCTATTTCCTGCCCTGAAAGACAGTGCAAGGACAAAGCAGTAATGGCTTTCTCATAGGGTTGATAAAGAGGTCTGGTATGGCTTGATTGCCTTAAGTCTAAGAGACAAAACATTGATGGGAGTCATGACAATCTCAATGTTTCAGTCAGGTAGTATGGATAGGGAAGGTCTCCATAGGATATGTTCATAGAGGGTCCCAATTGTTTCGCCTGGGCAGTTTCACTTTCTATGTTTTTGGGAGTGCCTGCAGCTTGCAGTTTTGAAAGGATTATCACAAGCCCATTAGCATCTATCTTTCCTGCCTAATCCTCTCTGAACTTATGACCTGATCATGTCTGAGGTCATCCTGACCTGGCAACTGCAGCCAGTGAACTTTCAAACATGTGTTTCAGCCATAAATATATCTAATTATGAAAACAGTACATCCCACAGAGTGGGGGTATATGGTATGGTAACAGTTCATGTGTTGCTCATGCTGAACTGAATTGCAGCAGAGAGATTCTGAGCCAAAGCTCCAAACAGAAGGTGCTAATCAACTTGCTAGCAGAACTTTTCAGAACTTTATTTACTGGGATGGCAAAGAATTAATTGGGACTGTCTCTGACAAACCAAGGCAGCTAGAGGGTATGAAATGGAAATAAGCTGAGGTCCATGGAGGAAAGTGAGAAGACAAGATCAAAACTGGGACATTTTAAAAGCAGTTGAAAAAGTGGGATAACAGAGAATTAATCCAAACACTTGGAGAATATGACTTAGCAGAGTAGGCTGGAATCCTCTTGGTGTCTTACATATAAATACCTTCCCCTACAGAAGCAGCTGGCTATTTTTGTCTGATGAGGAGCAGCCTCATTCAATCCAAGGCTGCAGAAGCAAAGTTCTGTGCATGGTGCCATTGCTCATAAATGCACATTGTGTATAGAAGTGCAATGTTAGTTGTGTATGGATGCACATCTGCAATTTGTTGCACATTTTGTTGCAGATCTGCTAATTTGGTCCAGTTATATTGTACTGTTGGCCCTCAACATTTGCTAGGGTTAGGGTCACAGGATCCTCACAAAAGTGGAAAAATCTCAAATATTAAAATGTGCCTGTGTATCTGTGGGAAGGAGGCTGAGACATGGTGGGGGGAGCAGGTATCTGGGGTCCAAACTAAGTCAGGGAAGGGAGGGGAAGTGGAGTGAGTTGGCATGGGGGCTCCATACTTCCTCTCTCTTGCCCATCTCCTTCCTTGGGTGTGGAGGGGGGCATTGGAAGAAGGCTTGTGGTGCTGAGAAATTGGGCTGTGAGACACACTTAGGTAGACAGGCAGTGCTTGGTGAAGGAGGACCAGAGGCAGGTTTTTAAACGGATATATAGCCTGATTAGAGTTGCCAAGAGGGAAGGTTCCCCTAGAAAAGAAGTTTTTGAGTTGGGGAGCAAGTTTGGAGAAACTCACTAATAATCAAATCTGTGAAAGTCAAACCCACAAATATGGGGGACCAAATGTATTGTCATTCAACATAAGGGTTGTGAAACAAAAGGAAACATATCATAGTACATGCTATACACCCCCAATGTATGACCTCTTGTGTGTCAAGCAAAAAGCTTTTCTTTTTCCTTGAGATGCTAATTTTACACATTCTAAGAATTTTATATTTAGGGAAACATTCACATATGTGATTCCCTCCACATGTAGTCTGGCTCCAACAAATGAAAAGGGCATAACAGAAATTATGTTCACAATGGAGATCACTTTCAGTCCTACTTTCCAAACATATGGACATTACCTTTACCCCCTAATACGTTTTGCCCTTCTTTTCTTGGCTCAACAGTAAATTATTTTGGAGCATGAAAACAGCACCAGTTAAAGCAGGACACAGCTACCCAGGATTAGAAGGTAAGTAAACAACCATGCAGACACAGGGAGAAAGAGACAAAGAGGGAGACAAAGTTCACATCCAGGAATTGCAGCTATTTCTTATTTAAGCAAGGAAGCTTATTAACGAAAGATCACTTACATTTTTATGCTCTCCTTGGCTGCCAACATTTTATATTTATTTTTATATGCAGACTACATGCATATGTAACTACATGCACTGATGCACTGGGTATATGGGTATCACAGCAAAACTCTGGGTGCCATAAAAAGAAGGAGCATTTTATATATAGGAAATACAGTGGTACTTAAGAATCTATCTTTCCATTTCTCTCTATAAAGACACTTGAGACTCATTCACTGAGTCTCACAGGGATTGTCACAGTTGTTAAAATACTTCCACAGGCAATAGAGTAGAAACCTGAAGCATACTGCACATGTAGTCCAAGATGCCCAGCTTATGAAGAGTCTGAAAATGCTTCCCCCCAGTCTATTATTCCACAAACATTTAGATTTATTTCTCAATAATATATGTGATGCCAGGCTGGAATAGAAAATGAGCATTTAATGAACATATAGCTCAGGACATCCACTTTTCTAGATTCTTGGTTTCTTGAGAATGCAATGATTATCTCTCCTCTGAGCTGGCTGGGGACAATAATCAAATGAGTTGTTCCTGCAAATAGGATTTCTATCTCCCCTGTTTCAAAGGAATGATTGTTCCTAAAAGCTCTCATAGAGCTTTTTTTCTTCTTCTTCTGACCACACTGTACAGGCTGGGACTGCCTCTGCATTTTGTGACCAAAACAGTAATAATTGCCATAAATCCATTCTTTAAAAAGACAGGCAGAAAACACCAGAATGCAGTCATCCAAGAAGACCATCATCTGGCTTTCTCTTAGAACTTGAATGAATAACAAATAGCAGTTTCAGAGAAAGAGCTAATGTGGAAATCATTTGCGGCTGACTTTGACCCACATTTATTGCCTAAAACTATTTTGAGTTGTAGTTATTGCTGTTGTGTGCTTTTAAGTCATTTCTAACCTATGACAAGCCTAAGGCAAAGCTATTACAGGTGAGGAA
Source organism: Ctenosaura bakeri (assembly GCA_948474755.1). Taxonomy (NCBI): domain Eukaryota; kingdom Metazoa; phylum Chordata; class Lepidosauria; order Squamata; family Iguanidae; genus Ctenosaura; species Ctenosaura bakeri. The sequence continues at coordinate 160,790 of CAOLHI010002837.1, read as the reverse complement.
TTGAACTCTGGTGTCCAGGATCGTCGTCTAAGGCCATTTCCACACTAGACTGTTATAGTGCTATTATTCCACTTGCAACATCCTATGGCCTAAGCCTCAAACCACTACACCATGCTGGCTCTCAGTGTACACAAACCCATTTATTTCAGTGGGTTTCCTGTCTCTGCATAGAATCAGAGTGTTTCTTTTTCCTTCTCTTTCTCCTTGTCCCCAAATCCACTGTATGTTCTTCCCCAGAAAGAGGTAAGACATTAAGAAATGCTTATTCCCTGTAATAAAACCCATTTTTCTTCCCATAATGGGACCTCATCAGAGGTGCTTGCAAATTAAGCCTGTGTTTACGTTCAGTGGCCAATCACAAAACAAAACACACTAAATACTAAATATGTAGATGAGGGCCAGCAGATTTCTTTCACTTTTTCCACATGAGGGAGCCCTCCTTCTTAAAAAAGAAAAGAAAAGAAAAGTTAAATTTATCATGTAGTTTGACTCTTCCCAGCACATTCTTCAAAATATATCTCTCATTTTACGTATTACCACTTCCCTTCTATCTACCTTACCCTACCCTTCTAATGTTAGATTCTAACTCTCATCAGCTGTAACCAATGGATAAGGATCATGGGAGTGGCAGTCCAAGAATTCCCCATCCATGCTCCACTTTGATTGGCCTAAATTGGCCCATTCCTCCCACCATTTGATTATAGCCCCATCTCAAGATTAGTTTTCCTTAAGTTATTAGAGTTCCATAAAAGAGAGTAGCAGCATTCTCAGTTTCTTAGATATTCATCATGGGGATTTATTTTATTTTATTTTTTTAAAAATGTTTATAGCCCACTCGATATGCTGCAGTGATGCACAACTAAAATCGATTTAATCGTTTTAAAGCAAAATAAAATTTGAAGAATTGAAGAACAATTTTAAAAGCCTATAAACATGTTAAACAAGTTAACAAGAAAAAATATGTTTCACAAAATGAATGTGTCCACAGAACATCTTTGGAACACAGTGCACCAAAATAATTCTGAGTTTGCAACCAAGGCAAAACCCAGTGTCTGTGTGCTTCTATGCACAATGATGTTACATGTGCCGGCTCCACTTCTGCAAACTTGAACTTCATGGAGCTGTTCTGTGTTGGACAAAAATGCCCAACTACTTTTGTAGGGAAACGTAGGCATGCATGTGATACCAACAAGATTCATACCTAAAAAAAGTTTTTTTTTTTAATATAGATGATTATTATCTTTTGATGATGATCACCAGTATAAAGTAATCTAAAATGAGTTAATAATTAATTACGAACTTCAGAAATTAAGCAATTAAATAATTAAAATGGTAAGTGATAAACAACAATTAATAAGTATGGGATAAAATGAATGATGTAATAGGTGTAAATGTTTAAGCAGTACGAAAGGTTTGCAACAAAGGAGGGAACCAATTTTAGTTATGTTTTGTTACTGTTTGTTTTTGATATGTGTAGATTTGGATGTCTGTTGATGTTTGTATTGCTGTATTTTTTGTTGTTATTTTGTTGTTTTGAATGTTTGATTCATGTTTGGGTTTTTTACTATTAAAAAAAATCAAAGCTAAGTTTTGAATCCTATGTTTAATATATTTCTTACTGTGCATATCTTCACCCTCTGCTTCTAGTGTATCAAATCTAACCCTAGATTCTGAGTTTGGAAACGAGAGTGACATTGACCCTTCTGACAGATTCCAGCTCTAGATAACTTTAGCTGATGTTGAGGAGTGTCCATGTGTCACATACTATTACTGAGGAATAGATTTCTGGTTTTAGATTTCAGCTTCCGATGCTTGTGTTTGGTAAGCCCAGAGTATATTCACTGGGGAAATCTACACTTACTGGAAACTGTTACTGGATTTTGATTTAAGGTAGCATAGAATCTTATGGATTCTGGCTTTAGATAACTTTAGTTAATGTCTATAGGTGTGATAAATTAAGTCACTAGAGTACTGCTAATACATGGCCACATGCAAAAATGCTGGAGTCCATTTCTCCTGGCTTGCATATTCTGGTGTATATGTTCTACTTCTTACATGAAGAAGATGGCATGACCACCTATTCCAGTGGTAATTCCACCAGGAAAGGTGTTGTATCTTGACTTTCAGGGCATGAAACTTGAGCCACTATTCTTGGAATGTATGTGCTTAAGAGCATGTCTGATTTATGTCCTGGGCCAATAGCTTTCCAGTAGCCAATGATGTTCGTTTCCTAGTATAAACAGAACGTGGAGTAGTTATGCAGTGTGAAACACTGAAAGCATTATACATTTCCTTTCTTTTTTTTACTGTGGTATTTTTCTTGACAATATAGTACCCCAGTGACCTATTGTCAGAGTTACCACATGTCTCAAACTGGTGTCTGTAACTCTTCATTTGGATTACTATAAACTCATCAGCAGGCTCCTGTGGTTGCATACTACTGAATAGCAACAGATCAGCACAAATGCATGTCAAACCTATTAACTGCTGCATTTAAACCAGCTATTAATCCCCAGGCTCAACGTTTCCAGAATTATTACCTCCGTGGTCTCTGATTGTTGGTGAAAGCAAAGAATAGGAGGGACTAAATGATCATATTCACTGCTACATCAAATAGCTAGGCATATATTGTGCCGAGAGCAATGCATGCCCCTCTTGATATTTCTGGACTCTAATTTCTGTCAGCCCCAGCCAGCCGTGCCAATATCGACGGATGATAGGAATAGTGGTTCATCAAAATCTGGAAGTTCCTCAGCCCTGAATTACAGTATGACTCAGACAAAGTCTTCAGTACACTTAGGAAAGAGTAGGCCTTCACTCTACAAGGATGAGACTTATTTCAAATAAACATCCAGATGGTTGTGCTGTTTATTGAGCATTTTCATTGCTTTCAGTGGAAGACTTAGGCCATTTCCACACTACACTGTTATAGGGCTATTACTGTAGTTTCATCATCCTGTGGAATTCTTGGGTTTGTAGTTTACTGAGGTTGAAAAACTCTCTGGATGAGAATGTTGAATGCTCCTCCCTAAACTGCAAACCCCAGGATTCCATCGGATGTTGGAAGTGGAAGAATAGCACTATAACAATACAGTGCGGAAATGGCCTTAATCCCTTCCAGTTTAGCCTATCCTTCCTAATTTGCATGAAATTGCATATGACGCTAGATCTTGCTCTTCATCCTTTTCATTCCCCTTTCCTCCTGTCTCAGAGAAGTTCTCATTGCTTCAGGTGCACCCTATCTTACTATTCTTTTTTTTTTTTTGTCACCTATGCAAAATGCAGATGATATAACAATGCTTCCAGCTTCTGTTTATAATCACTGGATAATCTAAACATAATTTATGCACTGGAGAGGAAAACTCTACCCCACAGTTTCTTTTTACTTGACCTGTTTCATAATGTTCACTGTCTTTTTGCATGATATCATGGTAAGAAAGGCAGCTGCTTTGAAAATTTTCAGACGTAAGAAATGGTAACCCTGGCAACAGAAACCATAGAGCACATGTGATCCTTCAGTCCAGCACCTGCATCATTGATTCACACCCTCATTTATTCCCCTTGTAATATTAGCAGTTAGAATTCATTAGCTTTGTTCAATGGCTTTGCATTTTGAAACAGCTATTCTTTTAAACTTCCTTCTCTATGGCTGTTCCAGTACTTCCTTGAATCTTAAACAACAGATTCTCTTATTCAGGGACTGAAGGTACAACAGTTTTGATGCAATTAGGGCAAGGAATGGGGAAGAATTTCAGTTCTATTCATTTTTTAATAACAATTTTGCAAAATTCATCATTTTCTTCCTATTCTGAATACGAAAGTTTAAACGGGTTGAATTTGGGAGAAAGCCAAACTGGAAGATTCATCTTTCCATGTACAAAACTCTGAGTGCTTAAACTTTTAAAGCCCAGAATTCCATACCCTCCACATTTTTACAGAAGAAAACTGGGATATATATGGCAGAGCAACATCCAGGTGCTGTCAAGATGGCAAAAGCTATTGATGAAGAAGAATGCACAAGCTAAGACAGCCTGAAGCGGTCTGCTTTTGCTTGAGCCTACTGGGAACTGCAGTACTCTGCCCTTTTCCTATCCTCTCCCCCTAGTGAATTAATTGAGTACAAACTACCTTTGCACTTCGAACTCAGTTGGCCGTGATTGAAATAAGCTAAGAACCGAGGGAAAAAGTGGGAAGAGCAAAGAGAATCTGAGACATTTTCAAAGTAGCTGAAAGAGGAGGATAACAGAGGATTAATTGGGACTGTTCCTATCAATTCAGGATAGTTGGAGGGTATGGAATCCTGTGTGTTCCACCATATTAGTGCTGAATTAGAGTTGCCATTTGTTTTTTTCCTACAAGGAGCACCTTTTCTTTAACCCCTACATGAGAGTCAACAACAACGTGTTTGGGCTGTGGGCAGGGACCATGGACAGGGTACCTTCAGGATGGTTGCTAGGCCAAAGCCAAACTATATCAGGCTGCTTGCTGTGGGGGGAAAGCAGTGTATATCATTGGTTCCCTTTGTTGCCGTAGTTGCTGTGTGCCTTCAAGTCATTTTCAACTTATGGTGACCCTCCCTAAGACAAACCTATCCCAGGGTTTTCTTGGCAGGATTAGTTCAGAGGGGGGGTTTGCCCTTGCTTTCCTCAAAGGTTGAGAAAGTATGACTTGCCTAAGATCACCCAGTGGGTTTCCATGGCTAAGCAGGGATTCAGCTCCTGGTCTCAAGAGCCATAACCCAACATTCAAACCATGCTGGCTTTCTCTTCTATGTTTTCCTCAGGCCCTTTATGCAGGACATCGTCATCCCGTATTGGGGACAGGAGCAGGATGGGACCCAGACAATCTTTATGCACATCATTTTCCCACCCCCAGGCAGTGTGATTGCACTGCAAATCATTGACAGGTTTTACCTCTCAACCACTGGCGATTGGGGAGCCCTCCCACTGCCCTCTCACACTTACCTGAGCTGCAGAGGGTCAGGAAGCACAATGGCCATGCTTCCTACCCCAGGACAACCTGTGACAGTGGCCTCCTTGATTCCTGCAGGCAGCCAGTGTGGAGGGGAGCGCTCCTGTTGCACTCCCCTCCCAGGAGAGGCTCTGCCAGGATCCCCTCAGGACGCCACCAAGATCAGGTAAAGTGTGAAAAGGGCCTCAGTTTCCTTCCTGGATAACAGTGCTTGTGACACTACAGCTTGTTATAATATGTGATCAATAAAACTGTGGCCTGTTTAATATAGTTGGGTGCCTTCTTTCCTCTTTCTGCTCTGAACTACAAGAGAAAAACACTCATTTTTTGTCAAACTAAGTAATACTAACTAAAAGAAGAGTGGACGATTATGGAAGGCTATCAAACTGAGCACAACATGAATTTGCAATTTACATTGTCACCCACTGTTGATATGGGAAAAGGAATGAATGTATCACTGTCAATATGCTGGCCTAGAACATCCTGGATTTGTTGATACCTAAACTCTGCTTTCAAATCCAATCAAGTCAACACCGTAGAATATCCCAACTCAGGATATTCAAAACATGATTAACATTTACACGTGAGAAGAAGAGCAGGGACGGGTAGGCTGACTCTGCACTAAATCGAAATGCCAGTCCCAGTTAGAGGAAACTCACTCAACCAACTGCTGAATGGTTAGTCAACAATTATGCTAATTAATTCAGTATTTAGTGAATCTATTCTACTTCAGTCTAGCAGGCTGCCTCTGTCTGCCTGTTTTCTCTGTTCTTCCTGCCTGTGCATGGTGTTTTTATATGATTTAAATCAGGGATTGGTAACTGTGGCCATTCAATATCTTAACATAATAACTCCAGTACTTCCTATCATTAGCTTTGGTTGGTAGGAATGATAGGAATGTTAGGCCAAAAACTTCTGGAGGGTTCTAGCTGCCTACACCGGATTTCAAACCCTTCTACAGATAGAGGAAGCCAGTGGAAGACAGCCACCTTTTGCATGTGGACTGAACAAGGACAAAGGAGAAGCAGAGCTAGAGTGTTCATATGCACTCATTTAACTTACGTGCATTCTCTCCGACTGTCCCGATTTGTCAGGGACAGTCATCTGTCATCCCTCTGTTTCAGCTGCCTTTAAAACGTCCCAGTTTCTCTTCTCTCCTCCCAATTCTCCCCTTTGTCCTCAGCTTAGCTCCCCTGCTATAAAGTGAGTGCAGAGGTCAAAAGTGATTTGCCGCCCAACCCACGAAATAACGAGATCGCAGACAGAGCTTGGGTTGAACTAGGGCAATTTATTAATATGCCTAATTAACATAAAGGGGTGAACTTAAACTTGAACTTGACCTTGTATTTTATGACCTGAGAAAGGGGGGGTCAACCTATCTTCGGACTAGGGTCAAGAGGCAGCTCCCAACCATCTCCCCTAGCCCGTTGAGCGAGATACCGGGCCCCAAAGCCAACCGCTGAAGTTGCACGATGACTTTTGGCCAGCCCTTGTCTGGGAGGTGAGCCCCAAGCCCCACCCCCCGCTGCATAGCAAGTGGGGTGATCCCAGGGCCCTCCTCAAGGATAGGAGAACTAGTCGAAAAGTCACCCCTTGCTGCTCCCGCGACGAGTCTGCCAGCCACCGACACGAAAAGGCCGGCCAGCCGACTCTGGATCCCAGCGAAGGAGGAGGAGGTATGGGCTACCAGGCCTCCAAGGCGCCACGTGGCGCCAATAACAAAAACAAACCTCCTCCTCCTCCTTCGCCTGAGTCCAAAGAGAGGCCGAGAGAGAGGCGGGGCAGCCCTAAATACTAAGCTCAGCCCCCGCCTCCTCCCGTCAGCCCCAGCAGCGCGATCTCTTCTCGTGGGAGGGCAGCAAATGCCGTCCCCCCTGCCACTCGCGTTGCTCGGGCGGTGTAGGACGAATTGTACTCAATTACCTGAGCATGAGGGATAGGAGAGCATGGGGTTGAGTCTTGTCCTTCGCAGCAGGCTGAGGTAAAAGCTGCAGCATCTCCTAGCTTGTATGTGCTTCCTCATTAATAACTTTTGCCATTTTGACCACACTCTAGTGTTGCTTGGTCGCACAAGTTCCAGTTTGCATCTCTGCAATGCTGGAGGATGTGGATATTTAAGGCCTTTCCGCACTACACTGTTATAGTGCTATTATTCCAATTTCAACATTCTATGGAGTCCTGGGGTTTGCAGTTTAGGGAGGGGCATTTAGAATTCTCAGCCAGAGAGCTCTTTGGCCTCAGTAAACTGCAAACCCCAGAATTCCACAGGATGTTGAAAGTGGAATAGTAGCACTATAACAGTGTAGTGAGGAAAGGCCCGTAGAAGTTACACATGCTTATTAGCCTGAATTCAGTTTGTAATCCTGCTCAGTTGGCTATTTAGGAACTTAGGTTCTAACTGGAGCTCTCAAAGAGTACACTACCCACCTGGAGCATAGATTTCCACCTTCACACACACACATTTTTTGGTCAAGAAGAAAGAAAAAAAGCCGTAATTCTTTTATTTATTTGGAAACTGTCCATTCAGGACCACCCTATTCTTTTATATCATTTGTTTGAAAACATGATAACTGTCTTTAAAACCTAAATTCAATGCAATTTCTTTTTAAATGTTGATGCATATATATATTCAGCAGAGTGAACATGGCATAAACATAGCCTGGAAAAAATATAAAGGAAACAATGAAAAACAGGCAATGTAGTTATGTAGCATACAGTTAGAAACCTCTAAAAAAAAGTTATTTTCTCTAACTAGATCAGAAAAATCTGACAGTGATCTGGAAGGACTTGAAACTGGGACATATGACTGACATACAACAAAAATTGATACCATATTGCATGAAATATTGCAGATCTTATGTGATGGTTAACAGCTTTTGTATGAAGGGTGGGCTTATCCACTATTATATGATCCTAAAGCCTCCAAACCAAGTATTAATAGCTAGGGCTCTGGGATTTTTCCCTTGGTTTGCAATTTTATCTCATGCTGCTATTAAAGAGTTCTGTACCAAACCTCTTAGAATGCAGACTCTGATCTGTAACTCAGCTAACTGCTACCTCATTTTAGTTCCCTTTTTGTGTCCTGGATTGACACAAGTTTACTCCTCTCTACAATGAACATGGTAATTGGTCATATTTTGGACATAATGTGATACAACATGACCCACTGGAAAAGACAATAATCGTTACTACTGTTAAAGACAGTAGAAAAGAAGAACAAGACCATCTAATCAGGGAAGCCATGGTCCTAGGTTTGAAAGACTTCAGCTTAACTGATAATAAAAGGTTCTTTTGGAGATCTGGCATTCACAGGGTCACTGTAAGTCAAAGCTGACTTGATACAACATAGGTACAACTGCAAATCCAATAATCAAGTCATATCAATGCAGAGGTAACCTTGTTGATGATTAGATAAAGAACTGTGTACCTTCTTGGTTGACCTAGTAAAGACGCAACTACAATAAGCACTAATCATCAGGCTTAATCTACATTTCTTAATGTTCTTAATGTGTCTAACTCATATTACTTAAGAACACAAGCTTAACTGACTTGGATATCTCACAGACAATACTAGTCCATCTGAAGCTGTGCTGGCCTATAAATGCTGGAAATTCCTTGCGAAGACATCTGCTTTGGTTTAACATTGAATCTATATTGTGGCCATGTCCCTGGGCTGGAGGAGGTTTGGGTCTGTAACTGATAACATTTTGGATTCTCTGCCAGCAGACTGTAGCCTGCAGAGCAGCTCTGCTGGCAGAATGTTTTGCCAAGATATTGCTACAATTAGCCAACAGAACAGGGTTATGCCAGCAGAAAAGCTTGGGTGGGAGGCAGAAGAGACTTATGAGAAAGGACCACTTTTCACCTATGTTTTAAATCTGTTTTTAATGTTAAAATGGTAATTCTGTCTTTATTTGAATGTTATTACTGATATCCACTATTTTTGGCAGAAAGACCCAGGATACATTGATAAATATATTTTAAATGAATAAATATATAAAGGCACAGGGTCTCATTCTGTTCCCTACCCCTAAGGTTATGACATCTTGGCCCACAGTATCTGGCAAATTGTATTGTTTAGGGTGGGGTGTTTAGTATTCTCTATCAGAGAGATTTAGAACCTTTTCAAATTACAAAAACCAAGGATTTCATAGAATGTAGTCATAGCAATTAAAGTGGAATCATATTTCTATAATTGTGAAGTGTGAAAGGACCCCAGGTTGGAGATAATGGACTATTCCACGTATCATGTTTCTTTTTCCTTCCCTACAAAAGGAAGTGCTTACAATTTAGATACATTTTCCCTATCATTTTAAGTTAATTAGATTTAGCACATCTTACTGCCAACATGCTCAGTTTTGATACATTTGCTGTAATGCTCTGGCTCTGGTGCATTTAAAAGTATGCATAAAGTCAATTGAAAAGGTTTGTCTGGGACACATAGTTCTAAACTATCCTACTCAGACCACAGCCCATTTTAATCATACAAATAATTACTTCATGACATATTGTTATGATTTTCTATTCTATAATAGAAGTAATCACATGGAGAACTGCCTGAGATCAGAGACAAAAAGTTTTCGCCTGGGTAGGTAAACTATTCAATAAAATCAGCAATAACAGTTCAGTTTATAAAACAGTTCTACGTGCAGTTATGAACTCAACTCAAACCCTAATCAAGTAAAGCCCAATCAATAAACCATCTGAGCCAGAGTACTTTGCATTTAATCCAGTTTAGTCCCTTAACTTCAATTGGAGTAAATGAACTTAAATCCTAGGTCTGTGATATCCAAACCATTTAACCATATGCTTTGGCTTTAAAATATTATATGGATCAGATTTATGGGAAACATTTGATAACAGTGGGGTGCTTATAAAAGGGCTTATAAAGCCTATTTATTCTACCCAGGTTTTGTTTAAGGTAACTGTCATGGTGAGGAACTACCAGCGTAGCCTCGACTCTGTAGGGTAGACAGGGGCTGGAAATTTTACTTTTTAGGGTATAGCAGCTTCCAGAATCTTCCAGCCAGCATGTTCAGTAATAGCCATGCTGTCTGTGGAATTCTGGGAACTGTAACCCTGCCCGTAGTAAGATTTCTAAGCACTGAGTTGAAATCAGTGACAATATACCTTCCACCTGTGGTTATTGCCACTACTTATTCCTGATTACAGATGTAAAAAATACTTGAAAAAACTGTTAAAATATCCCCCAAAAATGATCAACCATCAAGGAAGTTTTCACATTTGCAGATTTTACCATGCAAAATATTCTTATACACACAAAAAAATGTTTTTATGAGAAGAAAGCCCATTGTTTGGGGCAAAAAAAACCCACAACTTTTTGTACAAAATGCACTGTTTTCTGAGCTAAAATATTTTTGCACAAAAACCCTCAGCTTTTACACGGGCTATTTTTTTTTCAACAATCTTAAAATGCTACATGTAGGTTGATCTGTGGTGCATGTGAATGCAGGTTGGTGGATCTTTCCAAATCAGAGAGAAAGATCTTTTAGAACTAGAAAGCCAACGCTAGATCAAGCTGACTATGTTTAAATCTGACCTTTCTCATAATACATGTCATGCTGCTTCTCTTTTATATTCAGGAAAACCCAGGAATGGACATTCAAACCAAGCCTATATTAGGCATGTCATGTGAATGAATTTAGGTTTGTTTGTATGTTCAAGGAGGGTCTTTCCCCATCCTATTTTGGGAAGGAAGGCTATTGCTGACAGAAATGTCAAAGTTAATCCTGCTGAGCAAAGGAAAACCCCTTGCAGCACCTAAAGAAAGTTGATGAATTGTGGCCTAATGGCTGTGGTGATTTAGTCAACTTGCTGCTGAATACCAGTCTCCCTGTATGTAAGTCCTGATGGTTGGTTCGAACTACAGTAGATCTACTTGATCAATAAAATGCTTACTCACTATTCAATGTTTGATTAAATGGGTCTATTCTGGCTGGGATTTCTAATAGGTCCAATTGGTACAGAGCGAACTGACCACCATTAGGTGGCAGATGGAGGCAATGATGGCAGCTTCCTGGCTGTTACTTTTGGGTTCTCCAAACTGTCCTCCAGTCCTGCACCCAAATTAGTCTGCTGACTTGGGTGTAGTGGAAGGCATTTTTGTGTAGCAACAGCTGCCCTAAGTTTCAGCTGCCAGTTTGTGGAATGAGTCATCAATCACCTTGTCCTTCACCCCCAACAAGAAAATGTCTTGGGACAACTCTTAATCAGTACATGTATTTTAAGAGTGTCTGCACCTGCAGACATGTTGTGGCTGCTCCTTTTTACAAGAGAAGAGAGGTATGTGGTTGCGGCAATGTTCAGTCCACTTATCCTGGAGTACTGCTGCCAGGTCCAGTGGGAGTGTTCCAGAGTGTTAGTGGTTAGTGGCTTTTGCCTGCTTCACATTTCTGTGGCACTGTGTGATCAAGCTTTATTACATTTGTAACTGTTTTGACATAGTCCCATACAATCCAGCTGCAGTTCAGCTGTGCTACTAAGCTGCAATTCCATTTTAGATCTTTATTCCAAAAAAATCAAAGTTCCTAAAAGATGCAGTGCAAACTCTCAGCATATCAGTTTCTATGTAGGCATACTCCAAGAGCTAGCATGGTATAGTAGTTTGAGCACTGGACTACAACCAATACCTGCTTGGCCGTGGAAACTCACTAGGTGACCTCAGGCAAATCAAGCGTTCTCAGGCTCAGAGGAAAGCAAAGGCAAAACCCCTCTGAACAAATTTTGCCAAGAAAACTTTGTGATAGGGTCATATTAGGATTGCCATAAGTCAGAAATGCCTTGAAAGCACACCATGATTACAACACCAAACAGGTATACTCCCATTGTCTCTTAAGAGAAGGTAGTAAGTTCTACCAATTAATGGTGGAGCCCATGCTTTGCACTGAGATACCACCATTTCACCATGAACACACTTATCTCATCTGATTTTGGAAACTAAGCAGAATCAGGTCTGGTTAGGTCTTGGAGGGAAAACCATCAGGGAATACCAGACATTTACACGAAGTGCTAGGAAAAGAATCATAGCTGAAAACCAGAGATACACTGGTGCCAGGCAGATTTGACAAAACTAGACTAGATAGATCTGACAATAGAGGTGTGATAGATTATGGCTCTGGGGTCAAGGAACAACTGATTGTGCCAGGAACAGAGCCAGTGATTGACCAAACCAACTTGCAAACATTCCCAGCAGTTGAAGGACAAGCAGAGACAGAGTTGCCCCAACCAGCTCCAGAGGGAGCAGGAACTAGCAGTGATTTGGAAGAATTACAGTCACCTGAGTCCCTTAGCCCCAGTCAGGAAGGAGGCTGAAACAGGCAGTTCTGGGGGAAGCTGCATTGACTAGATTAAGGAAGCAATAACAAGTAACACCTGTTCCCTGTGGCTATTTAGGTCTGTCAGCATGGCTTGCTCTTTGCTTGTAGCAAATTACTTGCAAGTCTCATGACCCTTGTGTTCTGGCTCCCTTGACCTCTCTGGATGGACCTCTGCTTTCTAGACTGTTGGACTGGACTTCAACCTGGCTTGGCTCCATGGTTTCCTTAGTAGATGTTGTATCGGACATTCCTCACTGCCTCTTCCTCCTCCTCCTCCTCCTCCTTGCAGCAAGTATTCTTGTCTCCTCCCCCTTGCTGGCAGTGAGGCACAGGCAGGGAGTTGGACTCTGACAAGAGGCACCAATGCCCTGACAATTTGGGCTTACATAAGAAGCTGCTTCTATCCCAGATTCAGTCCCTGTAATCTTAGAGAGCTCTTGCTGATTAGCATAGACAATACCAAATTGTCAGTGTAGACAACCTCATCCCACTTTCCCTCTCAGCTTAATTCCATTGCTGAAAACTTAGTTCAAATTGCAAAAGTAGTTTGCATGCAATCAACTCAGCAGAGCAGGGGGAGGGGAGGAAAGCAGGTATGGAATTTGCCCTTCCCAGTTGACTCAGGCAAAAGCAAAATGCTGCTGCAGCTCCTAGCATGTCAGTTCCTTCCCATTAATAACTTTTGCTATCTTGACCATACTTTCCGTGGCTACACTTCTTCTGGTTTTCAGCTATGAAATGGAGACTATGAAAGTAAGCCCATATTTCATCAACTGAGACAGGCATGTGTACAAATACAGATATAAATGTGCACAGGCATACACATCATGGCTTTAAAAGAAGAGAGAGAGAGAAATTAATACAGATTAGGAGCAGAAAAGGACCAGGTACTCAGTTTCTTGCTTTAAAGTAAAATGCCACAAAGGTACTCAAGTGTACAGAAACCCAGATGGGGAAGCAAGGAGAAAAAGGGATACTTTAGCAGTGTCTGGAGGTCTACAGGAGTCAGCCCAGGCTTCAATTTACACTGCTATGAGGGCAAAAGTGTGATAAACTCACGTATTCTTAGAAACTGAGTTTTAAAATATTTTTTAAATTTTTAAAATTTCTTGTGAGATTTATTGAAACCAATCAGAAAGAGTATTGGAAAATTGTCTAGCAAAATTCTGGACTGCTGAGCTTCCTAACCTTCCCTCAGCTTCACAACCTTCTGTGGAATGAGGAGTGTGTTTATGCAGTTAAATCAGGACTTGCAAAATAGAGAGAGAAAGAGAAAGAATTTGTTTTGATATCTTGTGATATCAAGAACTATAAGTCCCAGGGTTCCTTCTTATAGGCAGGAGGGAGAGAGGGACACCTTGTGGTAAACGCAAGGCAGAACACTATAAAACAGCAGAAACAAGTGCTGTAGTCTCTCTCTCTCAAATCTAGGACAATACTTAATATAGTATTCTGGATTTTTTAATGTTTAAATTATTTTTTTATTTTTCAATTATTTATATATTAATTTAGACATAATCTGTTTCAAAACCAAAGTAACATACATTCCAAAAAAGCAAAAGAAGGAAAGAAACAAAAAGCAGAAAAGAAAAGAAAAAACCTCTAAAACTAAAACATCACTAAAGTACTACAGTAGGCCCTCCACATTCATGAGGGATAGGGACACAGAACCCTCACGAATGTAAAAAAAAACACACAAATAATTTGCACCTTCTCTTCACCCTCCTGCCCCAGCGTGCCCATGAGGGGGAAGCCAAGGACATACATGAAGGGGTGACTCCCTTCCCTGCATGCTCCTGTGGCCAAGGGAATGCAGGGAACGGGGGATCGCCTGCCCTGCACGACCCTGCTAGCCACCTCTGGAGCTTCCGCACTAGCAAAGGCCCAGGATGTGCAGGTAACTGGTGACTGCCACTATGAACATCCCTGCGGACGGCAGAGACTGCAGGTGTCCCTTCTGGGTGGCAATTGTGGGGCAGCTTAGGCCCTTTCCTGCAATCGCCACCTGGAGGAGAGTCTGACCAGTGATTGTGGGCATCCCTTCTGGGCAGTGATCGTGAGGCAGCTTAGGCCCTCTCCTGCGATTGCTGCCTGGAAGGGAATCTGGCAATCATGGGTGTCCCTTCTAGCCAGCGATCACAGGGCAGCTCAGGCCCTTTCCCATGATCCTGCATGGAACGGAGGCCAGTGATTGCTGGCATCCCTTCTGGGTGGTGATTGCGGGACAGGTTAAGCTCTCTCCCATGATCACCTCCTGGAATGGAGGCCAGTGACTGCGGGCATCCCTTCTGGGCCACAATCGCTTAGGCCCTTTCCTGTAATCGCTGCCTGGAAGGGAGGCCAGCTGGAAATCACAGGCATCCCTTCTGGGTGACGATCATGGGGTAGGTTGGCCCTTTCCCATGATCACCACCTGGAACGGAGGCTAGCAATTGCAGGACAGCTTAGGCCCTTTCCCACGATTGCCACCTGGAAGGGAGACCAGCTGGCAATCGAGGGTATCCCTTCTGGGCAGCGATCATGGGGCAGCTTAAGCCCTTCCCTGTGTTCACTGTCCGGAAGGGAGGCCAGTGATCATGGGTGTCCCTTCAGGGTGGCGATCGCAGGGCAGGGTAGGCACTTTCTCATAATCGCAGTCTGGAAAGGAGTCTAGCCAGCAATCATGGGCATCCTTTCTGGACAGCAATTGCGGGGCAGGTTAGGCCCTTTCCTGTGATTGTTGCCTGGAAGGGAGGCCAGCGATCTAAGCAAGGCTTAACAAGGCTCAGATTGTGAGTGTCCCTCCCTGGCAACGACCGTGGGAATGGAGCTAATCCACCATGTGGTCACCCATTGCAAAGTGTGCAGGGCCAGAGCGGGTCCAGTCCACGATCACCCCCAGGAAGAAGTGGTGAAGTGACTAATATTACCTTAGGAAAAAGTCTCTGCTTATATTTAACTCCTAGAAGAGCCTGCAATGATTTTTAAATTCAACATGTTGCCTTTATTATACCAAAGTAACCATGCCATTCAGATCTTAAATCATGACCTACATGTTTCAAGAGTCTCTCATTTCTAAGCAATATTAATTCCTTCAACCATACAAAACAACAGGCCTGCAAATCATACTCATTGTTTTGATGCAGCTTTGGGCAATGGCAACTGTGCATTTCAATGCAGATTCAAAGCATCCAATAACACTTTTTTTTTCTTTACATTCAATTCAGACCTAAAATATATGTCAAAACTGGAAGAGGTTTAGCTTCCATGTGGCTTTGCTGTTAATGTGCTTTCAAATCCATTCCAACTTATAGTGACTTTATATTTATTTATTTATTTATTTATTTATTTATTTATTTATTTATTCTTGGTAAGAGTTAGACCATTTCCGCATGGGGCGAGGGAATTGCCCCGTGACACTACTCCCCGTCTTTTGGGCTTCCTGGTCTGGTCCACGCTTCTCCGGAGCAGTCTGTGGCCGCCGCTCCGCACTGCTCTGGGGATAAAAATGGCGGCTTCTGGTTGGTCAAGGGTCTTGACCAACCGCTGAAGCTCACCAGCCTAAAGCCCACCCCTGGAAGATCGCAGGCTCACACCAATGTGAGCCTGCGAATCTGCATAAAGGAGCAGGCTCGCAGTGGCGTGCTCCATGCTTTTGAAAGACCTGTTTTTAGTGGTCTTTCAAAAGCACGCTGGACGACCACTTGGGGTCATTCCAGAGCAGGCTGGGGTGCGGATCTGCATTAAGTAGATCTGACCACCAAATATTAAAGGGTATTACAAGTGAAATATACAAAACATTGGCAAAAGAACAAGAAGAGGATTATCTTAGAAAAATGTGGGAGGAAGAGACATCGCAAAATATAGATATACAAGAATGGAGAAAAATTTGAAAACAACGTCATTTAAAAAAATTATCTATAAGAATAAAAGAGAATTATTATAAAATAGTTTGGAAATGGTATTTGACTCCAGTAAAATTAAACCAGATAGATGAGAAATATTCAAGATTATGCTGGAGAGAATGTCAAGAAATCGGTACATATATGCATATGTGGTGGAACTGTAATAAGATAAGGGAATTTTGGCTAAAGGTTTTTAAAGAGATAAATGAGATAACAGGAGTTGAGGTACCAATATGTCCGAATATAGGGTTGCTGTCTATTTATAATGAGGTGGAGTGTACCCAGGTAACAAAGGAACTAATGACAAATTTGTTAACTGCAGCGAGGTTAATAATAGCAAAAAAATGGAAAACAAATGAAAAACTTCAAATAGAGGAATGGTATAAAGAAGTGTGGAATATCGCAATTAATGATAAATTAACATGTAGAATTAGATTTATGAAAGGTTTAGTAAAAGGGAATGATTTTGAAGAAATTTGGAAAATATTTTTGGAAAAAGCTTTGATAAGAGATGGTAAAGTTACCCTTTCACAAGAAGAATGGCAATTTTGGAAAATGGATTAAATAAAAAGTTGGCTCTGGGGGGTGGGTTACCCTTTGTTGTGATAATAATGTGGTGTTTTGTTTAAATTGGAGTTGAGTTGTTTAATTTTGTAAAAAAACAAAAACAAAACAAAAACAAAAAACAAAAATGAAAAATAAGTTAAAATATAATCGGCTTTGGGGTTAATATGTTAAGTAACAAGATTATATTTAGTAATAGCATTAGATTAAATTTAAGGGAAAAATATAGAATTAAGAATGATATTACTATAATAATAATGAGTATAATGAGAATAAGAATTAGAGATAGGTAATAAAAATATATAAGTAGTCGGATATAGAATAAGCTGAATAAGTTTTTGATTGTAATTATATAGGAGAGAAATATAATGTAAGGTTTTTTTGGTTGAAATCTTTTTGTTTTATTATTAGTTGTACCACATGGTGTTTTATTTTTGTGCTTGTGTTATGTTAATAAAATAATAAAAAATAATAATAATAAAAAAAATAAGTAGATCTGACCAAGTCCGCTCCCAGGTGCAAACGTCCTCCCTGGAGGATGCTCTGCCCTGTGTTAAAAACCCCGTGTGGAAATGGCCTTAGTTTCCTTCCTTCCTTCCTTCCTTCCTTCCTTCCTTCCTTCCTTCCTTCCTTCCTTCTTTCCTTCCTTCCTTCCCACCCTGCCAGTGACTACGGGAGAAGCTTAATGAAATTTCATCAACCTAGCACTTATCAGAAACTGTATGCATTCTACATGGGAGAAAAACGGTTAAGCCACCCAGCTATTTTGTCTATCAAATGTGATATTGCTCTGATTAGGACAATAAAGCTTTGAAGTGAATTGGCCTAATGTTTGCAGCCATGTTGGTTTATCAGGTTTTTAAAAATGACATTGAGAGGATTTTGTTATTATTAATGTTCAAAATGTCACAAAATAGCACACTTATAGGATTCTTAGACTGGTTTTCATTATTAAACAAATGTACCAAAAGGAGGAATTTTAGAAATGTTGTATACGTAACAGTACTTTCAGAATTTTAATTAAAGAAATAAATCTGTCTCATAGTTTATGAGATTGTACGTATTGAATGATGGATTATAGTGGCAATGTGAGAAAGGGACTCAGCGTTAACAGTTTATAAGCATCAGAGATTGGTGCTTGGCCCTATGTAAAAGAACCATTCATGCAGAGGCAAGATGCATGTGTTACATAACAGCAGGAAGCTGTACAGGTGGCAAAAGGTATCCAGCACAGCAGTCGGCTGACCACAATCTATAAGGCGGAGATATAAAATGCAACTATTAGACCACTAGAACTACTCTATATGCAGAACTGGAGCTCTTTAAAAATGTAAATTTTTTTTGCATTTGAGAGTTAACACATGTTGGAAATATCATAGTTTCAAACACATCATGTCATATACAAGTGACTCAGGATTAATTCTTACAATGAAAATTTTGACTCAGGATGACTATTTTCAAGATACCCCAGAATGCCAAAACAGTTAATACAAAACATTTGGTTACATCTTTAAATATTAGTATTAAAAATGGTAAATGTTAAATTTGACAAATACAGCAGTATTTCCTCCCTATTCTCCTCACGAGGGAAAAAAATGTTCCATTGTACTTTAGTCTCATATCTATCCTTCTAGCCACCTCCTCAGATTACAGATCTGGAGAATATGTGCAAAAAGACATACAATATGTGCAAAAAGTAATACAAGATGGATGCCAAACACTACATGCAAATTGGTTTGGCCAGTGCAAACATTATTCCTCTACTGCACTAAATGTGACTATGGAAAATGAGAGATAATTTAAAATGGTCAAATATAAGCTTAAATCTTCAACTCTGCATTCTGAAATATGTGTAGAAAAATTGCAATACAGTAGTTTAATACTCAATTTGAACTCTAAAAGAATGCATTACTCTTTCATTTTAATTTGGAGGTAGGAAAAAATGAAGTCAGCATGACCAATGTTTAGAAGTGATGGGAGCTATACTCTGACCATGTCTGGATAGGTACAGTTTTTCCACCCATGTCCTGCATATGTTTTTATATAAAGTGCAAGAAATAATCTTTCCAGAGGGAATGTGGACATTGGTGCACCTTTATTATGGAGGAAGAGATTCCATGTAAACATTAGGAAGGACTTCCTGACAGTAAGAGCAATTTGACAGTGGAATATGCTGCTTTGGAGTATGGTGGAGTCTCCTTCTTTGGAGGTTTTTAAACAGAGGCTTTGGACTGGATTGTCCTTGTGATCTCTGTCAACTCTATGATTCTATATACTGGGATCCCATGGTCCAAGCAGTGGCAAGATGGGGCACTCCTCTGCTCAGTCCACAGGCTGCTGATGGCAGAATGTCCTGCCTCAATATACATTCTTTTGGAAGTCAGAACAGAGCAGGTTGTGGCCCAAAAGTTGTTGTTGAATGGTCTAGGGAACTGGCCTTGTTTTTCTAGGAGAAGGGAGGACTGATAGGTGACATGTAGAAAACAGAGAGAGCTTGTTTTCTTTTGCTCCAAAGACGAGGATATAAACCAATGGATTCAAATTATGAGAGAAGATATTCTACTTAATCTTTAAGAACTCCCTGATAGTAAGAGCTGTTTAACAGTGGAATGAAGCATGGTAAAAATTCCTTTATTGGAGGTCTTAAAACAGGTTGGATGGCCATCTCTTAAGGGTGCTTTAACTATGTATTCCCTCATGGCTGGGGGTTTGACTAATGGCCCTTGTGGTCCCTTCCACATCTATGATTCTAACTCTGGGCAGCCCAACTATAGCAAAAGTTAAGAAATTATGGGAACTACAGTCCAACAATATCTGGAGGACCATATCTTTCCTGCCTTTGGTATAGCTTTTATCTGTACATAGAATGTCCAATTATATATTGCATCAGGCTATGTGACCAGTAGTCCTTCAGGGGTGGAGAGAAGGAGGGAAACCTTATTGTATAAAATTTCTATGTATGAACAGTTCTCCCTGAATAGTCTCTCTACAGAACTTTTCCAACACATGCATGTTCATAGGACAGAGCTATCCCCCTGCAACACATTCCTCACCTCCCAGTTCATAAAGCTCTGAGTCATGGCCCTCAGCAAATTACTATTGCTCAATTTAACCTACCCCACCAAGCTTATTAAGAAATTTTCAGTGTAGACATTCAGAAATTCCTGGGACAGTGAAGACATTTTGCTGCCTGATTAAAACTTGAAAAGGTTACTTTTGTTGGAGAACAGCTCCCAGAAAACCCAGCCAGCGTGGAAGTTCTTGAAATTCTGTGTTGTATTTAAAAAAACAAGACAAAACCGAACTTCTGTGAGGAAAAGAACAGAGCAGAAAGTGACTGGATTGGAGACTGATTCCTACTTCAGCATTGACAATGGGATAAGAATCCCACAACACACCTTTCTAGCTAGCTTAGAAGATGCTGAGCCACCTATGTGGCATGCATGGCCTTGTCTTCTAAGATGGGAAGTTGGCTGAGGGAATCGGGTGGTATGACCAAAGAAGCACGGCTACTCCTAGTATCTGCCACCCGAGGTGGTTGAGTCAATGTGCCCAAGATGACACTGAAAGTAGGACCAGCCTGGAAGACTGATATTATAAACACTGCTAATTATGAACACCCTCTTGTGATAAAGGAATTTGAAGAATGGTGTGCCCTTTCCTGTCTTCTAGTGATGTCCTTTAAGTCATTTAAGGCCTTAGGCATCAGCAATAGCATCTTGAACAATGATTCTGACCAACAATGTATTATTTTTTAAGCTCAAGCAGTTCTATCAGGATTTTTTTAAAAAAAAATTGGAGGAGTATAATGAACATATGGCTCAAACTGTAATAACTATGTGTAGCTCTACAGAATTGATTACACTATAATTCTTAATTACATAGAGTGGACTATCTACATCTCACTGAGTAAATATTCAGTTTTTGCTAATCTCTTCAGAAGCATTTGCTTGCTTAACCTTGACCAATATCAAGCCTGCTGGGAACCATTAATCAAAAACATTATCCACCGTGTTACAAGGAGATAGACTCTAGTCGCTAATTGCTGATCTTAAAGCAACTTTTCAAAGTCAGCCCATGGCTGAGCCACTGCTGTCTGCCCCAGGGGAAATTCTATGCAGTTCAAGTCCCTTTGGTGCCTGTTGGTACTCCCAGCTAGAGTAGGCCCATTAAATCAATTGATGAATAGTGAGTCACCACATTCCACTGATCCAGTGGATCTACTCTTGTTGAAATTGCCAATAAGATACAAGCTTCAATTTCTCTGCTATGGCTTCTATGATTTGCTCACAGACACTATTAAAGCAACAAGAGGTCTAGATTCTTGTCACCATTCACCGCAGTTCAGAAGATAAGTAGTTCTGAGTGGACGCCCCCACCACACAAACACACACGAAGAGACTGGAAAGCTGGCTTTTAAGAAAATATATGAATATAATACCAGCTACAGCATCATCCTATCACCAGGGGCAGGGTTCCAAAGCATTATCCCATGCTCTCCAAACTGTCCCAATTTGGCAAAGACAGTCTCCTGTCATCCCACTTATATAGCTTATTTAAAATGTCCCAGTTTCTCTCATCTTCTCCCACTTTTGTCCTTTGTCCTCAGTATACTTCAGTTGCAGCAAACTGAATTCAAAGTGTAGAAGTAGATTACATCCAGTTAGCAGTGCAGGTGCTGTGAAGGTGATGGAGTCTTGCCTTTCTCAATAGTCTCAGACAAAAACAAACTACTGCACTCTCTCCTAGCTTGTGAATTCTTCTTCAGTCATAACTTTTGCCATCCTGCCCACACTCTGATGTTGCTTGGCCACATGTGTCCCAGGTTTTCATATACAAAATATTACAGATTATATAATCCGACCACTGCTTAATTATGGATTACTTCAGCATGTCATTATACTCATTCTGCTTAGATTTCCAAGCCCATAAACTTTCACATGGAAAATTAACATCTTGAGCATGAATCATCCAGCATTAAGCATTTTAAACTCCTACTGATTTCAGTTCTGCTGAGAGCATACTTAAGTCTCTCCAAATAAAATCAGTCAGACTTTATTTCTTTGAGACTTGGTTGGATAATGCCAAGTAATTGTAAAAATGATGCATTGTACTGATTGACTTGGCCATCATCTCCACAGTGTCCTGGAAGCCTTAGTTTAGAAAATCTAGTAGGAACCAGACCATTAAAATGACATTGTTTCTGTTAGCATAATATTATAGATGTCATACTGCCTGTCACTTTTATCTGAGAAAGTGAAGGTTACCAATGAGATAAACCAGGTCTAATACACTGCTAGGGAAACAGTATGGTTGGGAAGGCCGGGACCTGCCAATTAGAACAAAGTCACCTGATAGCTTGTATCAATAAACATGCCAATAAACTCAATTAGTCATTATCATGTTCATGAGCTAGATTTATTGGAAGAGATGTTTACATGCCCTTGGGAGTTGACATTACATGTTAAATTAATTGCACAGCATCTAGTATATATGATAGGTGCAATCAGATTTCCCCTGTAATTTTCAAACACATTGAAATAAAGCTCTGTGGGTGCTACTTTCTAAATATCAAGTACTTGAAGCCTTGAATTACTATTTTGAAATAAATTAATTTTGTGGAAGTCACTTCTTGTTACAGAATAGCCAATTATACTTTCCCCCCTGTTGTTGGAAAATATAACTCAAATTCCAAGTACTTAGGATTTGGCAGGGAGGGTGGCAGACCAACTGAGAGCCTCTTTTATTCCAATATCCTCAACAGCCAAAATAAAGCATTTCATAGATAGTGTTTACCTTCCTCCCTGTTTTAGCTAAGTTATTTTTCTAGAGAAAGAATCAATTGCACTCAAAGGCAATTGAACTTGTAAATGTTTCTTCTTGTCTGCATTTTTTTATTGTTCACAAACAGGTTAAGCTATTTTCATTTACGCCTGGTGCAGTCATACCAAATTGTAGTTCCGGTATAAACCATAAATGTCATACTGGGACCCAGATTTGAAAGGATATGCTACCTCCATGCTACCTCACTCTTCCACTGTTATTTACTTTCCTTTTCTTTCGTTTATACAAGGACTGATAACCATGTGTTGATGCAAACTAGGTTCTTTTATAACCATAGTCTGCAAATAACTTCAAATCATGGTTTTTGGTTCACAATGGAAATGTGCCTAGCAATATTTTAGGTGGTATATGTATAATTCAAACTGTAGGTAACACCTGGAAATGACTGGAAAAAAAATCCGGAAGTCAAGAAGGAGGAAGGACTAAAAAGGGAGTATTCTTGTAGATGACTCTCAGTTTACAAATTGGTTTACAGAAATTTGCACCAGTTGATGGTGATACCATACATAGCTTATATCTAAGTGTTTCAGGTCTGTTTCTAGGATTTCCTAAGAAGGCTTTGGAAAAGGTATGTCTGAGAAACACCTTGATCATTTGGACAGCTACTCCTTACCTTTGTTCAGAATGTACACTTCAGCCATGACCATCTGTCTGACAGTTTGCTGACCTGCCCAAAGTAGACAGCCAGTTCTCTCAGTAACTTCAACATGTTCTTCAGATTAATGTATCAAAATAAATTAACCATATACACATTAATTCAACAAATTAAAAAGGTAGAAAATCAGTGGGTTCCTCCTTTTACAAATGCACACATGCAACAGAGACATTGGCATATTCAATTTGCAACATTCTCCATAAAATTAGTCCTCCCATGATACAGAATGACTCCTTTATCTGAAAGAGAAGGTGATGAGGGCTAGGAAATAGTTTGCCCAACACAGTTAATGTTGTTGGCTGTCATCTATCTTCAGGCTTCCCAGATCAGCTGATCAGCCAGTCCCTTATTTTGTGGACATCCCAAAATAAAGCATTGGACAGGTGGCCACTCCAGAAAATTACATGGGCCACTGTCCTACTGTCACAATTATATGTAGCAGTGCTTCTTTAGTTGTCTGGTGGACAACCAGAAGGATGTTATTGTCTTTTCCCCAAGGGATTGGGCCTATCTTTGTGCTCATCGACTACAACTGTTTCTTTATTTTCTGGAAAATTGCCATGGATAGGTAGTCTGTCCATGGAGCACCAGTTTGAGTAGCACTGCACTAGAGAACACACCAGCCCATATGCTCCTTCCTTCTTAGACCAAGACATTGTAATGAACTGGCTATGAAGACCACCAGTCCCACAATAGCAATGGGACTGCTTATATTAAGGCATCATGAGGGAAGAGGAGAGGGGGAACATGGCTTTGGCCATAGGTAGGAGACAGTAGCAAGATCTGCAAGTCCTCTTACCTCAAGCAATGGGATAACTTGTGCCACTTCTGATTTTCAAAATATATCACTGCAAGCCAGTTTCTCCTATATTGTTTAGTGTTAATGCAAGCATTAGTATGGCAGAGAATTTATTCCCTCAAAGAGTCAGAAAACTATAAGGTTCAAGGCAGTCTCTCTGGCACACAGACCTCCAAAGAAATACAGAACCCTGCATTTCTTTGAAATATTCAAAATAGTAATATACACAAGAAACATTCTCAGTGCTTTCAAGCATGGCCTGTGAAACTCTAAGGAAAAGGATCCCCCCCTCCACACTGACACAGAGAGAGAGAGAGATTGAGAGAAAGAGAGAGAGAGCCGTCAAAACCCTGTGGAATTTTTACCAGGAAGGCAGGATATGTATATATCCTCTCACAAGAGGCACCATCCTATGACCTGCACTATTTTTTTTAAAGCAAATAACAAAAGGTCAGAAAATGCTTCAGTATCCCTGCTGAAATGCATTTTTTGTTCTTGGAGCTCAGCATGCCAGGGTCATTATTGAAGCTTAAGGAGTATTTATCCCACAGAGCTGCAGTTTAACAGTCCTATTGGCTTTCCAGGGAACCCTGGGAACTACCATTGGTGGAGAGGAGAGCGGCAATTCCTAATAAATTCTAAACAAATACAATTTGAAAATCCTTAAAATAGGGCTGGGCAAAGTAGATGGCTCTCAGTTTACATGGGCTGCATACAGTTCTTCAAGCCTAGAAGGGCAGCTCTTGACTCCCTCCCAAAAGCCGTTTTCTGTGAAAAAAAATGCATATTTTGCATTGAATAAGTCCCCAACTAGTGTTTTCTGCGCATAAAATATTATTTCTAAACAGAAAATGTTGTTTTCTGCTAAAAAAAAAAAAATCTGTGTGTGAATTTTGCACAGAATGCATATTACACTGCCAGTAAGACTTCAAAAACAATGCAGTTTTCAAAGTATCTCTCAGCAGGAAGAAAATGGCTAAGTTCACACATTGCTTCCTTCAAGAACTAACTTATCAAAGAATTACATCCCTAAGCAAAAGCATGCTACATCCTAATTGCTGGGCACACAATGAAAATCCACAATTCTTGGACAGAAGTAGAAGTTTGTCTAGAATGAGTTCCTCTTATTTTGTAAACAAGGAAGGAAATTCTGCAAAGAAGAAAAAAAAGGCTTTGGGTCAAAGCAAACAGTTGTGGTTGCAGCTGTACCACCAAATATAAGGCAATAGAGATCAATAACAGATCACACCCCACCCCAGACACACACAACTCAAAATGTAAGCACACTGCTGGACCTTTCTTGTTGGCTACCATCCTCTTTTCCTTTTATTTCATGTCTTTTTAGCTTATAAGCCCAAGAGCCAGGAATGTTCAAATTAACAATTTGTAAGCCGCTCTG
Source organism: Ctenosaura bakeri (assembly GCA_948474755.1). Classification (NCBI taxonomy): domain Eukaryota; kingdom Metazoa; phylum Chordata; class Lepidosauria; order Squamata; family Iguanidae; genus Ctenosaura; species Ctenosaura bakeri. The sequence goes on along the minus strand of CAOLHI010002837.1, from coordinate 135,337 downwards.
CAATCCTTTTTGGCTGAAGGGCAAGATATAAGTGGTCTAAATAATAATAATAAAAAACCTTAAGTTCTGTTGTTTTAACAGAGAACAGAGAAAATCATCCCACCTTAAATTCTTTGCATGTAAATAGGAAGTTTATAGATTCCGTATACTACGATGCTGGAACAGGTGGGAATACTATTCATGTGTGTATGTGCCTGCATGTTTACCTCTCTGCATCTATGTGTGTGCAATTGTTGGGTGCAACTACATTGTCTCTGTAGGTATATTTGTAGGTATGGAGAGGTGTACAATATTTGCCAGCATATGAGACATGTGTGTATAAGACGCATCCCATTTATACACTGGCAAATACTATTTGCTGGCATAAAAGACACACTGGTGTTAAGATGCACCCCATTTTCAGATAGTATTTTTCAGGGGGAAAAGTGAGTCTTATATGCCAGCAAATACAGTACATATGTGTGTTTTTCTGGCTATGTGTTTTTGTTTAGTACCTGAATGTGTGTACAGTGTGTCACTGTAGGAGAGTGAATGAGAGTAAGACTATGTGAGGTGGAAGGAGAGTTCCACATTTTGTGGAGAGCCTCCATGGTTGTCAGAAGGTCTCCACTTCAGACAGCTGTGATGCTAGTGCACGCTTCCTCTTTACATAAGATTGCTAGTATATCCTTCCTCTTCACTTGATTCTCACAAACATGTGGTTGTTTTTCGTCCATCCTCTCCAGAACTAAAAGTGCCTTGTCTTCAAGGGTGCCTTGAGATTTCTCAGGACAAATGTACCCATGAACACAAATGGCATCCTGCTTGGCTGGGTACCAACTTCTAGGTGGCATCCTGCTACAACTTGAATTGAGAACTATTAATCTTAGCAGATAATATAGTAAGGCACAATGGCAGGCCTGAGCTGGTATTAGCTTCAATAATAGAACTCTCAGAAAACAGATTACCTTTTTTATAAACAGTTACCAAGAAAGCTGGTAAAAAAGCAAGCTAAATTTGAATTGAGCCAAGAGGAACACGCTCTTTACAAACAGAAAGCAAAGAGAGATGAAAGGGTAAACATACAAAAAGGCTAGACTAAAGAATTCACTTTTTCAATTAAAGTGAAGAGGTAATTATTTGATTATTACCTTTCTCTAACACTCATTATGCGAATTAGGCTTCTGTGGTTATTCATATGACTGTTCAGCAGTGGTTTTGAAGACAGGGCTAAAAGGAAAAAAATGGTTAAGAATTTGCAAAGCCATTTATTTTAATTGTGTTTTTTATACTACTGGCCCGTGCTTTTAATTAAAGGGAACCATATGCTTTTTGTTAGTTTGCCTGTAGAAAGGAGAGCTGTTCCCATGTTCTATTCAAAGTGCAAAAGATTATCTGACTAATTGCAATTTAAGAGGGTTCTTTCCTTCCATTCCATGTCCCTATAAAGAAGTCATGCTATTTATTTGTTGCCTGTCTCCCAGGCTCTTTTTCCATAGAAGGTAAACAAGGAGAAGTTACAAGGCTAGATATAGGACACATTTGTAATTATTTCTGCTTATTAAAATGAAACAGGCAGCAACTGTACTGTTAAAATCTAGCAGCATACCTAGCCTTAAATGCATCTTGCCCTGTAACCAAATATGAAGTCTCCAGGCAAAATCTGAAAGAAAAAAAAAAGCTTGAGATTTTGTATCTGGTAACCAAGGCTCATTTATCACAGTCCATTTGTTACTATGGGACAACCCCACAATTGGAGAAATGTGCTATCTCTAGAGATCAACAAGGTGCAGCTGAACGACACTAGGAAACTGAAAATATTGTCCTTTTCCACATTCAAAACCAACATGACTGTTATCACATAAAGCTAAGACAAGCTATGTGGTATCAGACCACAGGGGAAAAACTTACTCACTCAGTATTTTCAAATCTCTTTTGTATTGAAACCCATTGGTGTCATAACACCACAGTGTGAACCCACAGAAGTCATTCTCTCATTTACCAACATGTTAATTATTATGGATGAGATCCTACATCAGGGTTGCATAGTGTAAATCTCTGCACACAAAGTTAAGCATTGATTATGCTGTGAAACCCTTGTATTGAATGGCAACATTGTGTGACTGCATGTGACACATCTGTGCAACTGAATGTACATGTGCACTTCACATGCATGCCTTTTGCATTGCATTGTAGTGCAGTGCAATGCAAACCTATGCACAAATCTACCATTGAAACCTTGTACTGAATGTAGATATTTCACATTGGAGAAAAATGTCCCACCATCTTTATAGGGGAACTTACATATGTACAAGACACCAGCAGGATTCCGGCCAGTATCTTATTTATAGTACTTATCTATGGATCTCAGAGGTGATTATGATCCCTCCTTGAAGAAATGTGTAGTTGACACTGGCTTAAATGAATCAGGGATGAGGCTGTTATTGAAGATCAAAAGATGTAGTGTGGATTTAGTGGTTTCTGATAACTGCTGCCAAAGATCAAATTTGCCATTCTTTGGCAAAATCATGAACTGTGTGTTAGCTTCTTGATTGTTGTAGTGTTGAATAGTCCAATCTAGTCAGGCCTCAAGCCTGGTTTTAAGATAGAAACTGTGTTCCAACAGGGAATAGACTCAGAGGAGAGTGAGATCCCATTGGTTGTTCTGGACCTTTCATCATTTTCCAGTATCATGCTCTGTCTGGATCATTTACTCAGGTAATGTTTCTGATCCTTCCTGGAAGAAGAGTCTCAGGCCATTTCTCATTGGTGGAAGTGCCACAAGATCCCATGTTGTTTCAATGTTTTTAAGTGTATAAATGAAACTGCTGAGGGATGGTATTCAGATGACTGGGATAAACACCAATCCTTCTCTCTCTCTCTCTCTCTCTCTCTCTCTCTCTCTCTCTCTTCTTTCTCTCTGTATATGAGAGTCAGCTGTACATTTCAGTTCTTCTCAGTTCTATCTAATAATCTTGGTGAGATTGCTAGACTCAGTTATGCATTCTCTAGTGACATCCTCATTGGATTATTGTATTGCGCTATGTCTAGATCTGCCTTTAAGGCAGGGATGCAATTCTTCACAAATTTATTTCTTGAAGAAGTATCAAGTAATTTTAGCAATTTTCTTCTTGTCTTCAAAATCTGTGCAGCTTTCAAAGACCATTTGTCATTTGGTGTTAATTCTCTGTGAAATACACACGTGGAGATTTTGCACAGAAAGCAGGATTTTCTAAATAGGAAAGAGCATTTTCTGTCCAGAAAAATAATGTTTCTGCACAAACATTTCTTTTCTGTGCGGGGAAAAACATCTGTTTCTGGCAACAGATAGTGCTGCAGTTGGGAACTTGATCTGCATAAAATTTGGCTCAGTCTGTAGAAAATAGCACTTTTTTGCATAGAAAATGATTTTTTTGCACAAATGGAAAATGATGAATGAATTTTGCATAAGATAAGTTCCTTATCTGATGGTCCAGACCCCTTCAGTTGAGGATTCTCCTTGTCACAGGCACCTGACACTCAAGAAACGTTTTTTGACGATTTTTCAAATGCTTCTGAATAGTATTTTCATCTCTACTTTAAACAGGGTTTGGAAACTGACACATAATGCCACTGCTCACATATTGGTAAGAGGTAAGCAATTGCTTTGTTTACAGTGGTAGGACACCTGCTACAATGTTTACTGTCATGTTTCCAAAGTCAGTTTAAAGTGTTCATTTCAATCTTTAAAGCCATAAAAATGAGTCCACATTATTTGATGGGCTGCTTTAACTTAAACTGTCCAAACTCTGAGGTTATCAAAAGGAGGTCTTCTCACTGGATTCCATTAAGGGCAGTTCAATTGGTGAGAACAGGGATGAGGGACTGTCTGGGCTCTGTATCTCCAGAAACAACTTCCTTTGGGAGTTTATAAGGACCTTTTTTTTTTTAAGTCTCCCAGAAAACTCTGAAGACCCATTAATCTTTGTTGGTCTTTTCTTGATTTGTCAGCTGGTCTTACTTTCATCATTGTTTTAATTGTAATTCATTATATTTTTATTTTATTTTTTATTTTATATTTAGATTATATGGTTTCTTTTATCTTGTACACCACTTTGAGAGAGTTTAAGCAAATAAAAATATAGCACCATTAATGTACGTGACATACAACAAACTGATGTCTCAAATTTTGCTTATTGACATGTTTTTGACCTTCTTTTAATGTACAACATACTGAAATGACATGCTAACATGCCCTGGACACATATGGTTAAATAGTTGCAGGAATCTCCACTGGGCTTTCAAAGTGTTTCTGAGTTATGGTGAACCTACCATGGGTTTTTCTTGGCAGGGTTCGGGGGTGTATGTGTGTGTCTTTGATTCCCTCTGAGGCTGAGAGAGTGAGACTTGCCTAAGGTCACCCAGTGGGTTTCCATGGCTGAGTGGAGATTCAAACTCTGGTCTCCAGTGCCATAATCCAACATTCAAGCGACTACACCACACTGGCTATCAGTCTGTACTGAGACCCCCTGAAAAATTTTCCCCATAGCTGCCTATATTCTACAGACTTGTGAATTTGACTTTTTGATATTTTATTGAAATTGAACTACTTCACAAGAAGATAGCATTCGGAAAGCATAAAAAGTCTTATTTTTAGAAGAAATGAAGACCTCAGTGTTCCATTACTGAAAGAGTTGTACGAAAACTTTTCTTGATTATAGATACGAAGGAACACATAGCACTCAACAACATCAGAAACAGATAAAGACGGACAAGTACACATTTTTGTCCTTTGCCAAGCATCTTGGCAAAACTGCAAATGAACTATTTAAAAAAAATATTTTGAAATGTGGGTTTACATCAAAGACAGGCAGCAAATAAGGCTGGGATAACCTTAGGTGCTGCTTTTCATTCTCTTTGGGGGGTTGTACTTTAAATGATATGAGCTCTGTGGACTTTTAAGAAGGTGGAATGTGAGCACATGGCAGGGCATCTTTAATATCAGTTTTCCACTTTTCACAGAGTGTCTTCTTGGGGAGAAATAAACCGATAATGTGAATGGTCCAAATGTCTTCTCAAGAATTTAGTAATGCCCTTCAGGTAAACAAACATTATGTACCCCCTTGGGTTTTCAATAAAGTATATCTGAAATGGACCTAAGCTTCATATTGGGAAAATACTGCAACTCCCTTTGAACACAGCTTGTACTCAATAAAATGCCTTGTCCCATTTATGATGTCTCCTGGTATTCAAAAATTGTATTAAAAATTGTTTTTTTAAAATTTTATTCCCAGATGGGTATCTTAATGGCTTTGGGTAGAAATGGTTTTCTCATCCCATTTTCAACATTGAATTTTAGTCATGGGAGTAGTTCTCTGTATATTTCTCATTGAAAAATGTTAATTGAGGAGACATTACAAATATTGCAATTCAGATGAAAGAGTCAGCTGTGACACACCACTCCTGGAATTGATCCATATCAATGTCTTTGGCTTCAGTCCCATAACCATTTACATAGGAAGAGCTCCAGTAAACTCATTGGCTTGGGCAATGTATATCTTTTTAGTGAGCAAGCTCATGCAACAAATAGAGCTGCACTTTCAATTGATATAATTGCTACTGAAAACTTTAGCTGTGTGATTAGTGTGGGCAAGTTATAATTGGTTAAGTTTGTGAGTTAATGGTGCACCTACTTTTGAGACACTAGCATTATTTGCAGCAAAATGATGCAACATCTACCCACCTAGCCAAGATAGTTTTCAGGGGCAATGTTTTAGTTTTTTTGGTTTTAGTACTTTTTGGAACATAGGTTCCAGAAGACAGTATTGGGAGATGAATGTGCCACTCTATAACCATTAGCTTATGAATTTCTTCAAGGTGTTATCCAGTCTTCCTTGTTATGTAGCCTGTACACAAATCAATGGGAGAGGTTATCTGCTTTGGCACTGGGAGGAATGTCAGGAAACTGCCTTACATTAGGTCAGAATGTTTGTTTCTCTAACCCAGTATTGCTTTTATTAACTAATAGTGAGTCTCCAGGATTTTAGGCATCACTCCCATCATCTCTTACTTGGACATGCTAAAAACTGAATCTGGATATGACATATATTCTCTACTATTGCATTTTGTTCCTGCCTCATCAATATGCAAAGTACATCCATCTTTGTATCTCCTTAGCAAACACAGAAAGGTGGTTGAAGTCCTGAAGAAGCCCAAAAACTGGTCATGAGTGAACAAGCTGGGGCCTAATCTAGACAAGATGGAAGATTAGACTCATGCATAGTGTTATAAAGAAGAAAAACACATGCAATGGAAATGGCAGCTATGCCTCTTTCCCGGTCTCCTACATCATGGGATGTCAGTGGGTCAGCCACTAATGTCCACACTTAAGTGGTGAGGTCAGGGGAAAAAATTTCTTGTACAAAGACAAATAGGAACATAGAAGTGGGTTTCCTACACTTGTCATCTAGTGGATCCACATAGGAAAGAGTGGTACATAACTTCTTTTTTTATATACCAACTGGAGTTTGCAGTTGTATCTGGGTTATTTAAACTTTTATTTTTAAAAGCAACAGTTAAACCATGGTTAAAATCGAAGCATAAACTTACTAGCAAGCCTTTGGCTCACATGGTTTGTAGTTGAAAAGATAAAGCTTCTGTTTCAATCTTTTCATAATTCAGGTATTATTCACCTTATGTTCCAGAACATGGGAGTAGAGAAGTGCCATGCCCTAACCTCTACATCATCACTTTTGTTACCCTGGAAAATTAGAGATCTTCATCATATTGAATGCTTCCACACAAACAGGAATGTTTCTTTGGCTACATCACTTTCCGTGTGAGGAAAAGTGATGACAGAAGGAGTACGGCTAGATGCTTTCCTGTTCCCATGTTCAAGAAAGCAGGTAAATAATGCCTGAATGATGCCACAATTGCACAAAGGAAAGGGAAGTAAATGAGCTTGAGGAGACTAACGTACATATCTTAAAGCATAGTATAGTGAAATGTCCATATTCTTTCAACACCTAGGTTGCATTTGTCACAATACATTCTACCTGGAGCTGTTTTTGAAATGTGTTTGGAAACTTGCTCTAAGCTCTTCCTCAAGAAATGTGGTTCTGCAGCCATCTAGAACAAGGTTGGCAAACAGTGGAGATAGCAGGGACCATTTCCTAACCCCTCACAGCCACCTGGTAGGCTTCCTTGTCTTATTTCAGCACACTGAAAATTATGTTGCCTCACTTCTGGCTGCCATTTTGCTTGTTTTCAGACTTTAGTTATGGAGAGATTGGGCCCTCTGGAGGGGTGAGGGAAATAAATGCCACACTTAATCATTTGATTTTTTTTCCAAATTTTATTTTAAAATGACAAAGAAGAAAAAGTAAACAAACATAACAAAAACATAAACTTTACAAAAAGTGTTCTGACATTCTTGTTCTTACCCCATTCCTGCACTTTCATACTGTCCACACTTGGTCTGGCCTGGCAGCCAGGAGAAGCTGATAATACAGGTCAAGAAGCTCAGGTAGTTAAGCAGTTAGTCAGTTTACTTTAGGAAGAAAACAACCTTACAAATGAGAAGCAAATAATGATCCCAGCAATGTCCATAAATCAACAGCAGGCAATATAAACACAGGTCAAACACAGGCAGAATAACAGGCAAGGGAAGCAAACAGAAGCATGCACAGGAGAAATGGTTAGTTGATTGCTGACAAAAAAATAGAGGGGAAGGCTCAGTTCTTACAGGTTCTAACATCAGCACAGCTGATCCAGGGATTAATTGATGCCTGGCATAAATTCTCTGGGAGTGATGCAGGAGACCCTTTTGGTGTCTACACTGGGTGAAGGTAGGTATGGATAGATCATTCTCTGTGTCCGAATGACACTTCTGGGGCTGACACTTCTGTCCCCGGGGCGAGTGGTGGTATTGTCCGCTCTGCAAGTTCTGCTGTAGCAGTCTTTGTGCCAGGGCTTAGAGCAGATTCTGCTGCCTCAGACTCTGAGGTCCTGGAAGCCCATGACACATACAATCCATTCCTTACTTCCTTCCCAGGCTTATGTTTGAGTTCATATTTTATTCTATTATACATTTGAAAATTGACACTTAAAAAAAAATGAGATCTAGGGGCTCCATAGACTGCATTTTGGGATCCCAAGGGCCATACATAGCTCATGGACTACGCTTTGCTAGCCCCTGTTCTAGGTTATTAAAAGTAAGTATTGCCAGCAACTTTGAATTAGGCATAAAAACAAATAGGCAAACAAAGGAATTATCTTAAAATTAGAATGTTATGAGCAAAATAAACTGTACCAGTTGGTCTTCTGGCAGTTGAATTCTGCAGTAATTAAAGTTTCCAAGTCATCTTCAGCAACAGGCCACACTATAGTGCATTACAACCATTCAGTCAGGAGAGTTATAGCAATAGCATTTATTTCTATACCGCTTATCAATTGAGTGTTAGAGTGTTATCTAAGTAGTTTACAATGTATTTTAGCTAATTGCCCCCAACAAGCTGGGTACTCATTTTACCGACCTGCGGAAGGATGGAAGGCTGAGTCAACCTTGGAGCCCGGCAGGATCGAACTCACAACCTTGTGGTTGCAGTACTAGCATTTAACCACTGTGCCACCAGGGTTCCTACGTGAAACACTGTGGACAAACTACCCCTATCCTGAAATGGCTACACCTGGCAAACCAGGCAAACCCTGATGAAGAATGCTTACTCACATTCTTGAGAAAGAGTGTCTCCCATGAGGGGTGAGGGGAAGAGTCAATTAATTCATGACTGTTCATCTTTGAGCAAGAGAAAAAAAATCTCCTGTTTTTTTTCCTTCATTTTGGGGTAAAAATGCAGTGGTTTCACATAAAAATTCATTTCTATGCAATTCTTTTCATTTTCATTTCTGTACCAATGAAATTTTCACAAGTAAATGCTGAAATAATCGAAAAAATCACAGAAAATATAATCTCATTCAGCAGAGGGAAAGGTTTTCAATTTTTTTAAAAAAATTTCATGCAGTAACAAAATACATGAAGATCTACATTCACGCTGCAGCGACGTGGTGACTGGGACCTCCACTTACAAGGTTGAATCAATGCAGTAAACCTAAGCTGCAAATCTGCTTCTTAAGTGAGACTGCACCATCCAAAATAATATCTGCTCCCCTAGTGTAGTAACCAGGTATCCACAGTGCCTCCTACTTAGCTGGACTGGCATTTTCTGGATCATGTTATTTACTTATAAGCTACCACCAGAAGCTGGTAATTCTGGTCATTTCTGCCCCACATTGTTCTAGTGCTATTATTCCACTTTCAACGTCCTGTGGAATTCAGGGGTTTGTAGTTTACTGAGACCAAAGAGCAATCTGGCTGAGAATTCTAAATGCCCCTCCCTAAACTGAGGATTTCATAGGATGTTCAAATCAAACTTTATTTTATGGTCCACAGACCCAACACAGCAAACCATCCAATGGTATGGTACAGAGAAAATATACCTACTAAAAATAGGATATAGATATATAAATAGGATAGACTATAAACAAGATATCAAGGCATAAAATAGGACATAAATGTATAAAATAGTATAAAACAGTATAAAAATACATGAAGCAAATTAAAATCATAGACAATATGGATTATTAGGTAAAATATAAATAGCCATTCATTAATTCCATCTCATGGTTAAAACAGTAAAATTGGGTTGATATTAAAGTGCATTGCCAGTATCCCAACATAGCTTTGAGACTTCTCTCTCTCTGATCTTAATAGCTGATGACAGAAATTTAGCAACTGAGAGGGTTACGTTTGGACATATGTCCTCCAACAGGATTTTTACATAGAATTTTTCCTAACAGCCCTGCATAAAGCTCAATAAGAGAGATAAAATGATGGTGACTCTGACTATAGAAAATACAAGACAGCAAAATATGCGACTATGGGATATTGCTTTCTGCAATCTACAGGCAAATTCCATCTCATCCTGCTCACCTAGTGCTTTAAATATTCAATATGTGGGATCCTTCTGGCAGGCTACTCGTTTAAATAACTTGACTGTGCCATACTTTCGCATATTATTCACTAAGGCCAGATGCAATGCTTTCCCTTCAGAATTACTTTTTGGCAGATTTGCTGGGTTGTCCACTTCCTCAAGGCTCTGTCCTTACAGGTCACAAGATGTTGGAAGTGGAGTAATAGCACTGTAACAGAGTAGTGCAGAAATGGTGGCTGATACCAAACCGCTCCTTGTTACAGCTCAAGTTTGAAAAGATCTCTCTAAGGTCTGAACCTTACCCCCAAAACACTGTTAGCACCTTGGATAGTTGGGGATAAAAATCCAGAGCAATTCCATTGCCCCACTGACAATACAGCTATCAGCACCTAGTTTTAGTTGCATTTTTATCCCATCTTTCTCCAGTGATCTCAGGGCAATAGACAAGGCTTTCCTGTCTCCATTTTCATCCTCACAACAAACCACGTTATTTAAGCTTCAGATTAAGATCAACTTGTCCAAGGTCATCCCTGGATTTAATGCATCCCTGGGTATTAGAGTCTTCAAACTCCCATTCCAACAGTCAGGCCATCTGTACCACACTGGCTTTACCCCATTAGATTCAATAATGGGCTATGGCCATTGTTAGATTGTTGGACTGGGAGTTATTGAATCTTGGCAACATTGCAGCACTTGCACTGTCTTACCTGCGTAACTCATTAAAGGGACATAAAAATATATAAAAGGAAATTTGTTTCCATTACACGAATGCTGTATCTCTCTTGCCAACTCTCTCTTTGCCTCAAGTATTTTATTTTTGTATTCAGTTCCTGTTCTTTTCATCAGCTTAGGGGAAGCTCTTATAATAGCATGCATATCACAAATATTTTACAACATATAAAGGGATCATACACTGGATTCTGAACAAACAAAGCTGTGAATTTGATTATGTGAGTTTAGCCATGTTCTTAGCATCCAGGTGTTGCTAAGCCATCACATTTCCAGTTTATTACTCTGTTATCAAATCTAGGAGGAGTAAGATAATTACAGGCTATCAACTCAAAATAGCTCTGAAGTGTTGGCAAAGATATCCTTGTTGTGAAGTTACATAAAGTGCTCTTTGTCAGTTTTTACGCAACAAGTGTGAACTGACATACAACATGCAGAAAATGACAGCTCAGTTAAAATTTAACATATAACATAATTACAAGGAAAAAGAATTTTGGATGTTTGTTCTGCAGACTGCTTTGGCATTTGAAACATAAGAAGTAGTAAGCTAAACGATCCAGATCAGATTTTTTTTTAATAAGACATCTAAGACTCAAATATTAGACATGTGCATGCTTATAACACATACAGACACACAAAGCTTCCCAGCTGAATCATATGTTTTAAACTTAGAGAAATTTGACTCACTGAAGGCAAGAGAGAGAGCTAATAAAAAGTAACTCAAAAATTCTGGACAAGTAATATTGCGTAAACAGTCTAGAAAATTCCTCTGAACTTTAATTATATACCCACTGAAGGTCAGTTCACCCAACACATTTATCCACAAGTAATAGTGAGCATTTTAAGCCAACTATAATGGGAATTCTAAGGAATACATCCAGCATGGTATAGTGGTTTGAGCATTGGACTATGAACCTGGAGACCAGGGTTTGATTCCCCGCTCAGTCATGGAAACCCATGCGGTGACCTCTGGCATATCATCCATTCTCAGCCCCAGAAAACCCTGTGATAGGTTCACCTTAGGGTAGCCATAAATTGGAGATGACTTGAAGTTATACAACAACAACTAGAGAATAAAGCCTACATGCCCTGATTTAGGAACAGATAAGCATTTGGCTGATTTTTTAAAAAAAAAATGACAAACTTTCAGTTTTTATTATTTCAAATTATATTTGGACTTCTTCTTTTTTTTTCCTTGCACAGCCTGGAGTGTTTACTAGGGGTTAAAGTTTGTTCCTCAGGCCCATCAATTCAACCCTAGTCATGAGTGAAGGAGTTCAGAAAATATATTTTTATCTTCAAAACAGCTGATGTTGATGAACCTTCAAAAAATTGAAGTTCAAATTGAAATTTGAATTTCTGATAGGTTGTATCACTGTCCTAAAACACATGGCCCAAGCAGTTGTGATTCTCGATTTTTTTATACAAATATTTTTATTAAAGTTTAGAGTGAAGAAAAAAACCTTCCCCACTTCCAAGCTTTTCTTTTTTTCCAGTTGAGTCTGCTTATTTACATTCGATTCATACATAGTTTCTCTTCAAAAGGTGTGATTCTCTATTTTGTGAAAATATGTTCATGGGCATATATCATCATCTTCATCACCATCACATCATCATCAAAGGCTTTGCTAAAAACTACTACTTCTTTATCATTGCCTGACATGTTCACAAATGCATTCAAAATGAGGTTTGGTTTGAGGAAGAAAACATGGAGTATAATTATTGGCTAGCATCCTGCTAGGCAGTTATAATGTTGTAAGCTAGGCTTACAATCTCATAACTTTTTCGTAGTCACATTTACTATTGTGGCACATTTGTCACAATTGCAAATGCCTCTAAAACCCATCTTAAAAGCCAGATACACATCCTGAGCAAAGGTGTGCTTCAAGTGTCCTTCTGTCAACAAGCTGCACTGTGCTGGCACATGAGGTGCTGATGGATGATGTGTCCAGCCCCCTTCTGCCAATAAACTGCAGTATTAGAAGTTGCAACATGACCCCGCAGGTGTCCCTGCTTCTTCTCTTAGCACAGTAGCTCACTGGTGGGAAGGGGCTGTGTTTGACATTCTTCAATACCCCATCCATCAGCAACACAGAACACCTTCACTCAGCATAGCTGTCTGAGTTTTAAGATGGGTTTTAGGGGGTCAGATTGAGAGATGAAGCATAGCTATGACATTGTGTGCCCCATGCAGGATCACAGCCAACATCATATTAGTATTACTTTAAGTATTAGTACTAGAAATCGATTCTTGGATTATGTCTTCAAGAACACTGAGCTTCCCTATAAAAAAGTTACTGAGTTGTTTTTCAAAAGCATACTCACTCTACACACATATTTTATATTTGTTTTATTACATTCTGCTTTGGAAGCAACTTGTCTGAATGTCTGAGTTTAAAAACAAACTCAGATGAATAACTTACCTCAAGAATAGCCTGACTTTATCAACAGATTTGTCAAAGCTACATGTTCTTCTCATGGATCATGTGGACCTGCTCTCTGATTTGATGATGAAACAGTTCATGTTCCCTTTCAAGTTCATGATTTTCTTGTAGTGCAGGACATAAATCCTAAGGTACATGATACAGGCTAATTCATAATGGGTCTTAGCTAGAAATAAACCAGCTTGCTTGCCTGTAGAAAAAGAAAAGAGTCATGTTTTATTTCAGCTGTAAGGCATTGGCTTACTTCATACATTCACTGACCTCTTTAAAAGGCAGTTTTAATCCTCCCCTACGGCACGAAAATAATGGGAAACTGGTTGTTTCAATTTCTTTCCTCTCCTTTTTGGAGCTTATACATGCCATACATGTGAAAAGGGTCAAGGGCCCTAGTTTCTTGGTAAGGGATCATCAGAGACCACAAGCTAAATAAATGTGAGTGCAATGAAGTAGCAAAAAGGCTAAAGCAATTCTGGGCTGGATCAGCAAAAACTATAGTGTACAGATCAAATGAAATAATAACATGTTTTATTTTTATTATGCTTTGGATATGTTTCAAATTTTATTAACTCTGTGCTTTTAATAGAACTGTTTATTTAATTGTTTTTAATTTTTCTTTAGTAACATTTTAGCCATATTTTGTATTTGTTGTAAACTGCTTTGGGTCTCATGTTAGGAGAACGGTGACACTAGGAAAAGAAAATAGTATCAGACTATTTTAGTTTGGTCATCATGAGCACCGTGTCTAATTCTGGGCGCCAGAATTTAAGAAGAATATCAACAAGCTGGAACATGTCCAGAGAAGGATCATGAAAGTGGATCGGGAAACCAAACCTTATGAGGAACAATTGAAGGAACTGTGTACATTTAGCCTGGAGAAGGGGAAAAAAAACTGAGGTGTGATATGATAGCCATCTTTCGATATATCAAGGGCTGTCTGATAGAAGTCAGGGTAAGTTTGCCTTCTACTTGTGCAGCTGGTAGGACCTGAACCAATGGATTCAAATTACAAGGAAGGAGATTCTGACTAAACATTGGGAGGAACTTCCTGGAAGTTGGAGCTGTTTGACACTGGAATAATGTACTTCTTCATTGGTTGTTATAAAACAGAAACTGAATAGCCATTAGTCAGTCATGCTTTATCTGTATATTCCACCATTGGCAGGAGCTGGACAAGATGACTTTTGGCATGTGTTTCATCTCTGCAATTGTACAATTCTATGATAATTTACATCACTAATGAAATACAATAAAACCTGTTTTCAGTCCTATTCTTGAGGGGAAGACAGGAGACAAATCAAATCAGTCAGATTGTCAAAAAAATTCTAAAATAAATATGATAAAAGCAGACTGACACAGCAAAGCAACCAATAAAACAAAATGCCCACCTAAAGAAGGGGGGTGGGGTGGGGGGTTGGCCATATGTCAAAACAGTACAAGAGAAGGTGCCACCCAATCTATGCATGGCAAAGTTCTCCATAGTTCAGATGTGGCCAGAAAGAAAGCCCTTTCTTCCCATATTGCTGATTGATGCAGCAAATCACCACAGTACAAGATAAGTTTTAGAAAGCAGAAACCAAAGTATAAAAAGTGGTAACACTTCCCACATCACATTGAAGTTTCAGAATGGTTTGGGAATGGAATGGACTACATGAGACACCAGACCAGAAAGAGGGCCTTTTCCACACAGCATTTCAGAGGCTTCAACTGGAACATTATGGTCAAGTCTGGATATCACATAATCAAAGAGATTAGAAAACTGGAAGGAGATAAAAGGAAAAGAAGATAACCAATCTAAAAAGGAAATCTGAAGAGAGATGGATGCAAGTGTGCCTTGGCAAATGTGTGAGATGTGATGCTTATGTACAAATATCTTTAGTAAGTGTGGAGTGCTAGAAGAAAGAGGTAGTACTTACTGAATCTTAACAAGCTCTTCTGTGAAAGAAAGGGAAACAATATTAGTAACTCAACAAAGAAAGCAACTGGACAGCATCATAGTCTTCTTATGACTGTGTGTACCCTATTCTTCACAAGTCCTACTTCCACAGGAGCTGATGTGTCTTAAGTTCTGGTTCATATCAAAGATCCAACACATAGTGAGAGAGGACACAGATGGCTATGCTTTATGCATAGACATCCTAGATGCTAATATTATGTGCCAGGAATAGAAAAACTCCAGTCTATGAACTAGGCCCATACTGTTCAGCACTAAATAAGGAGACTAGAATAAGGAGTTCTTTTATTTCTAGTCAGGAATCAGATATTAAAAGCACTGTTTCCCTACACAGTGCTGAATACACTTTCTCCAGCTTTGGAGTCACTTTGCCCAATACTGAGGAAATAAGACACATGCTTCTCTCTCTGCTGCCGAAGGATAACAAAGCAAGGGCCATTCTGGCTTCCCAGGGAAGGGAGTTCTAGAGTCTAGGGACAGCCACTGAGAAGGCCCTCTCTCATGTCCCCACAAACTATGCTTGCAACGGTGGTGGGACTGAGAGAAAGGCCTCTCCTTATGATCTGAGAGCCTGGACTGGTTCATACAGGGAGATATGGTCTGCCACATAGTCTGGACCTAAGCCATACAATACTTTATAAGTCACAAAGAGCAGTTTTTGAATTGTGTCTGGAAACAAACTGGCAGCCAGCTGAGCTGTTTCAAAAGGAGTATGGTATGTTCTCAGTAACCTGTCCCAGTTAATAGTTTGGCTGCAGCTCTTTGGACCAGCTGAAGATTCAAAAGCAGCCCCAAGTAGAACATTTTACAGTAGCCTAAATGGGATATAATTAAGGCATGTACTAGATACAGCATTTCAAGGAAGGGGTGCCGTTGGTGCATAAACTTTAAATGTGCAAAAGTACTCCTGGCCACCACAAAAATCGCAGCCTCAAGGTTCAAAGGTGAGTCCAAGAGTACACCCAAACTGTGACTTTGTGTCTTCAGGGGGAGTGTAACCCCATCTAAGACAGGCTGAGTCCCTATTACCTGATCTGCCTTCCAACTGACCTCTGTCTTGCCTTGATTAAGTTTCAATTTGTTTGCCTTCATGCAGTCTATTAGTGATGACAAACACTGCTTTCGGATCAGAACAACCTTCTTGGATTCATGTGGAAAGAAGTAGTAGAGTTGATTGTATTGATGGCACTGCACCTCAAAACTTTGGGAGACATTTCCCACTGGTTTCATCTATGTGTGAAATGGCATGGGAGACAAAACAGAACTTGGAAGGGCTGCACAGCTCAAGAGCCAGAGGGTTGAACAGAAACCCCCAGCACCACCTTCTGGGTTAGCCCTTCCAGGAAGGAATGCAGCCACTATAAAACAGTCCCTCCTAGTCCCATCCCAGAAGGTGGCCAAGAAGTGTACCTTGGTTAATGGTATCAAAACCCACTAAGAGGTCCGGCAGAACCATCAGGGTCACATTCCCACATTCAATTCCCTGCATCCACCCAGGTGACCTTGTTACCCTAAGAGGTGGGGGACATTGGAGTCCACTCACAAAGCCTCCTTAGAATTTGAGGGAATTATAGCTCAAGGGAGGAATGCAAGAGGAGGGGAATGGCAGGATCTTTTGACCTATATATACCAGTACTAACTGTAGAGAGGACTCTACAAAGTTAACAAAGTATTTTATTTGAGTTGACAAACATACGAGTAATAAAACACTCTCAAGAACCATACAAGGCTATTGGAATGTGAGGCAAGAAAGGCTGGATAGAGAGATATTGGGTAGAAAGAGTGATAGTTACCAATCCTGAAGAAACGGTCACAGCAGAGGGATTCAGACAGCATCTGAGAGTAGCATGGAGAGTAGCATGGAGGAACAGCATGTGCAACTGGCGGGGGTTGAGGCTAGAATTTTTATACCTTATTTCACATCCTGAAGGGGTGCAATGACAAAGCTATAATGCTCTCACGTGGGATTGACAAAAAGGTCCTAAATGATCTGATTGCTTAATTCCAGAGAGACAAAACAGTGATGGGACTCATGACAGTCTCTTAATGTTTGGTCAGATAAGGTGTATAGGGAAGATCTCAATCAGGTAAGATCAAGGGATGGGATTTCTCACCAATCTGAGCAGTTTATCTTTCATTGTATTAAAAATTGCCAAGGGTCTAAAGCGGTGAAGGGATTAGCACAAACCCACCAGTGTCAGGTTTTCCACATAATCCTCATCAACTTTCATAACTTTGAACACATCTCTGATCAGCATGACACCAACAGAATCCCTAATCCCTAATCTCTCCTGGCTAACTACCTTTAAGTATACACAGTCAAAACCTGCAAATTATGGGATAGGGCATCTAGTTGGGAGTGGTAGAATCATGATAAAATTACTGCAAATTCACTGCCCGCCCATCAGGTCTTGCCTGCTGCTGCACAGAAAACCTGGTAGCTCTGAGAGATTAAACTCCCCAGTCTTATCCAACCAGATCTCTGTAATAAGGCTACGCCAGCATGCTTCTTCAGAATCAACTCCTGAATAGCACTTGTTTTTCCATTCACTAACCTGGCATTCAGTAGCAACATCTTTAACCCGGTGGGACTGTCACCAAGGCTATCCAAACCATTTGACCTGGGAGACAGTTTGGGGGCAATGAGCATCCTGTTATGCTCCCCTTTTCTATGATATTTTAATTTACTCCTCCCTTGATATCTCCCTCTGCCCTGTATGACTACAATGGCTGCCTCCTGAATCTGTGCACCACCTCCCTTCTCTGAAAAAACATGTATTTCCTATATTGGCCAGATAAAGCAGTACTTATTAATAACAACAAATACAGTATACAGACAGGCAGATGGTAACAGCAGGTAATTTTGTCTCTGTCAGGCACAAGGACAGGCCTTTACCCTTGTTTACCCTTGAAGTGGCTCTCCCTTTTGGTGTTGGTCCTTTCAGAGGCAACACTGCCAGCAGCAGACCTGCCCCTGCAAGCGTCCAGCTTTTATGTCTCAGATAGGCAAGGCAGCTGTGCTGGATGGTAAGCAACATCTGCTGAACTGAACCTCAGTCCTGCAAAGAATAGAGTCCCAGTAATGAAAGAGAAATCCAAGGCAGCTGCAACAAACAGCAACCTCTTCCTCTTTATAGCCTCCAGATAGTTTCTGTGGTCTATTCACTCTCTCTGCTCAGGTGATGTAATTCATCCATCATCTTGAAATTGCCAAATATCTTCCTACATTTGTAGAGGAGAAATGGTCTCCAAAAACTGGGTTTATCCTATATGGGGGAGAGATATATTGGATTTAGCTTGCATTCAAATATACTGCATTTTGTATAGTAGCTAGTGAAGACTCATGCTGGGGATTGAAAAGATTTCCTTTCCCTTTAACATGAACTATTTTTAGTATTCCATTCATCATATTGTTCTCTTTTCATCAAACTCCATGTCATTTCTGACATTTTCTCTGATGTAACCAATAAAGCCCAGCAGCTGTACTGTTGAGAAACAATACATTTTTTTGGAAACATTCCAGCAACGACATTACAAGTTCATGAACAAATATGTACTGTTGATAGATATATGTATGTACATTTTCTGCACATTGTAAAATATTTTTTGAGGATTTTTTTTCCAAGCTGTGTTCCTTACATTAAGACGATCATGACCAATATTTCTTTGAGAAGTACATTTAAATATTTTCCCCCAATTAAAATTATTTTTTTTAACATATGAAACCAAACAGTCATTCATTTGAGCCACATCTAAAATACAGGAAATTCAGAAATAGCTGTGGTTTTCAATAAAAAACTGAAGAAAGTCTGATTTTTCTTTAAAAAAAAAACACATTGTTTTTCTTTCATATCCTGGAGCGAACATTTTGCCAGACGTCTTAGTGAAAACTGCTTTGTAGATTCAAAGTTGGATGTATTGAATTTAAAGGGAAATTTACTCAGACAATAACTCATTTTTTCAAAATAAAAAAAAAGGTGAGGGAAGGAAAGGAAGAAATTCAAGAAGTTACTTGAATTCACATATTTGCTAGGATTACACTTGTTCACAACAGTCTGGAGGCAACATATGGAATGATAGTGCCTGCCACGATAGCGTTCTGCCTCTGCTTGGCAGCAATCAAGTGTGGGATGAGTGAAGAAGGTCTTATCCACTTCTACAAGGCCTCTTGAAGCTGCAATGGGCAAATGTCATTATTGGTTAGCAGAGATGCAAGCCAGACACATCATGGCTGCCAAAAGGTTGCCCTTGCCCACACTGCATATTTTATACATTGCTGTCACATGGAGGTTTTTTTCCTTTTTTCCCCCCACCAGAAATAATGCATAATGCATGAAATAATGCATGACTATATAGGTTACCCAAGGTCACTCTGAACAGGTAAAGAATGGCTTCCAGGTCGTGGCAAATGAACAAGCAGCCAAATCTCCCATGGAACTTATCAGCTCATCCCTTGAGTACAATACAACACTTAGGCACAAACAATTGTACTCGAATCACATTGATCAGTCCCAACTAAAATAGACACACTGAATCATTTCTTGAATTAAGAATCATCAGATGGGTAAATCCCAGTGATTCAGTGGGTCTACTTTAATTAAGACTAACGATAGTATTTAGGCCATAATGTTTTTCTGCAATTACATAGTGTACATGTACACAAATATTTGTTTTGCTATTTTTTATGCTAAGCAGGTAAAACTCTTGCCTTTTTGCTCTTCTACAGGGACAAAAAAAGATCATGGGATTTTTTTTTTCCAATCAGTTTTCTTCCTTATTGAACAGGAGAATGCGAATATGCTTTTCACCCATACTGTAGACGATTTTGCACCATCTTGTCTATCTAACATACACAACATTCTGGTGAGCACTCAATCGCCATCTCTGGTAGCTTCAGAGAATACACTCCTAGTTTACTGAATTCCACTGGATTGTTTTTCTTTCAAAGAGATTTGTTCACAAGCTACATAACAGTACATACTCATTCCAGATCACTGGCTTTTGTTGTTGACCATACCAGCAATACTGTCTTTGATCTGCTTGTTAGTGAAGCTGCAAATGGGTTCTGCCTCAGGCTGTAACATTTTGTGTACTTGTGTTGCCATCTTCACTGCTGTCTTTCAGTTCATTCTTTATGCTTCCAAGTTCAAATTCCTGTGGTATGATTACTTATCATAAGTAGCCCAGACTGTCTCTGTGTGAATAGAACTCCTTTTAAAAATAATATATATTATTTTGAACATAAAATAACAGCAACAACCAAAATTAGACAGCACAAAAGGTTTATTCATAATATAATCCCACAATATAATCCATAACATAAACCTATAACAAAAGACCATAATTCAAAATATTACTCCTCACACTACATGTAATTCTACTCCTGAAGACAACACATAGCTGTAGCTGTTATCAACAGCCATGAATTTGTTTAATTCTGTTTTTGAAACATATAATTTGGTGATATTATATACACATATATATATGTATGGATATTTGTAGCAGTGAATACAAGCAAAGCTTTTTTTTGCTCTGTTCTCAACCTCCACTGGATGAATCTAAATACTTATACTCTAAGAAAAGGAGAATGAATAACTTTCACATTCTTCACATCACAATGCCTTCCCAATTATCTATGTCTATTTACAGTTCAGTTAAATCTTAATTCTAATTAAAGACATTAAAGCAACATCTTAAACAAAGATACGATTAATGTGACCCTCCAGACATTGGTGCATTGAGACTCCCAGCATTCTTCAGCATTGGCTATGTAGGTGAGGGTTGCTGGCACATGTAGTCCAACACCTGGAGGATTACACAATTCCCACCCATAATCTAAAACAAGACTTTTCCCTTTACTTCAGAGGGATTCAAAATGCTTGCATAACTTTATGAATTAATTGGTTCATCTTAATCAGTAGGGAAACCTAAAGAAGGGTCTGTACTTACTAGTTCAGAAAGAGAAGGCAAGCTGGAAAGGAAAGGAGCTGCAGTTGTTGGAGATAAGGAATAGACCCTTCTCACCTTGAATAAGGCAATAGAATATTCAGTTATGTGTTTAGGAGAGGGAAGAGAGCCAGCATGGTATAGAGGTTTGAGCCTTGGACTACAATCCTGGAGACTGTGGTTCAGTTTCCTACTCAGCCAAGGAAATCCACTGGATGACCTTGGGGCACATCACACATTCTTAACCCCAGAAAACCCCATGATAAGTTTGCTTTAGAGTCATCATAAGATTCCCTGTAGTAAAATTTCTAAAAATTTTTAGTTGCCTTTGTGTCTAATTTGTATTATTATTATTATTATTATTATTATTATTATTATTATTATTATTATTATTATTATTATTATTGGCTTTGAAGTTTGTATCCAAGATTGAAATGTTGCTGAACATCACAGACAGAATCATAGAATCATAGAGTTGGAAGAGACCACACGGGCCATCCAGTCCAACCCCCTGCCATGAAGGAATACCCTCAAAGCACTCCCGACAGATGGCCATCAAGCGTCTACTTAAAAACCTCCAAAGAAGGAGACTCCACTACACTCCAAGGCAGCATATTCCACTGCCGGACAGCCCTGACTGTCAGGAAGTTCTCCAGATGGAATCTCTTTTCCTGCAGCTTGAATCCATTGCTCCTTGTCCCGGTCTCTGGAGCAGCAGAAAACAAGCCCTCTCCCTCCTCTACATGGCATCCCTTCAAATATTTAAATGTGGTTATCATGTCCCCACTTAACCTTCTCTTCTACAGACTAAACATACCCAGCTCTCTAAGTCTATCCTCATAGGGCATGGCTTCCAGGCCTCTCACCATTTTGGTCACCCTCCTCTGGACTTGCTCCAACTTGACCATGTCCTTCTTGATTTGGGATGCCCAGAACTGGACACAGTATTCAGGATGAGGTCTAACCAAAGCAGAGTAGAGTGGCACCAGTACCTCCCTCGATCTAGACACCATGCGCCTATTGATGCAGCCGAGAATTGCATTGGCTTTCTTGGCTGCCTCATCACACTACTGACTCATGTTCAGCTTGTGGTCTATGAAGACTCCTAGATCCCTTTCACACGTACTGCTATCCAGCCACGTGTCCCCATCCTATATTTCTGTATTCCATTTTTTTCTACCTAAGTGTAGGACCTTACACTTCCCTCTGTTGAATTTCATTTTGTTAGCCTTGGTCCAGCTCTCCAATCTGTCCAGGTCATTTTGAATTTTGACCCTGTCCTCTGGTGTATTAGCAACACCTCCCAATTTGGTGTAATCTGCAAATTTGATGAGCATGCCCTCTATTCCTTCATCCAAGTCGTTCATGAAGATATTGAACAACACTGGGCCCAGGACAGAACCCTGTGGCACCCCGCTAGTCACTTCTCTCCAGGATGAAAAGCAGCCATTGGGTGAGAAAGGTCCTACATTCAGATCCTGGACTGGTTCTTCATTGGATGCATGGAAATTTTGTGACAGTGCATAGCAGTTCAATATAATAAATTATTTTCTTGCTTTGTTTCCTGATCTTTGAAGCTAAGCAGGGCTGTCCCTGATTAGTACTTGTATGGCAGACCTCCAATGAATAAAAGTTGCTGTAGGCTGTATTCCAGAGGAAAGAGCTAGCAAAACTTTCTCTGAATATTCCTTGCCTAAGAAAACCTATGAAAATGACAGGGTTACTATAATTTGACAGGTGACTTGAATGCACACGTGCACGCACACACACACGCACACACACTGTTGCTAACAAGGGACTTAAACTGTAATTGTGTTTGCAATAGTCATTCAGAACTGATGCCATAGAATTCATAAAGAGGTACATTTGTCATTATATCAAAGATCTAACATGACTGTGAGTGAATTCAAACCACAGGAATAGAAAACTTTATGTTTTTTCCTCCCTTTCCTGCACAGCATATGTTGTTGTTCTTTTCCCAGTTTACCTCAGCAGTCCTCTGTTTCATCTGTACATTTCGCCTTTCTTTGACCGTACTGTGATGAATGTGGTGTTCCTGCAGTTCTCTTTAATTTTTGCTAGTTCCAAAGACAGTTCTCATGGATTCTTCTTCTAACAGCATTGTTTTTCCTGCAGAGGTATCAGCAAGGTTGTTGTCCTATCATTGTTTGTTCGCTGCTTGACTTTGCAGTAATTTTCCCATTTCAGCTCTCTCTTGTGCTATTAACTCCTGTATTAAGAAAGTTTTATTTTCCTCTGTTCAATAATAAATGGACTGGAGATGTTTCTGCCAATATTGGCACAATATTAGCAATATTGCCACACAAACTGAGGTACAAATTTGTTTTTCATACCCTGCAACAGGGATGCAAAGCTTCATAAATTTAGTTCTCATAAAGACAAATGAATAATTTTACCATTTTCCCCCTACAGTAAGAAAGTCATGAAAACTGCAGTTTTTGAAGAGAATGCACTTTTTTGTGTGAAGAAAACAGTCTTTTCTGAACTATCTTCTGAACAGAATATAACATTTCTGTTAAAAAAAGGGATGTTTTCTGCCTGAAAGTTGAGGGATATTGTTCATGCAGAATAAATCCTCTGAGATTCTGTTCCATCTCAGAGTCTCCTCATCATCATTTCCTAATGAACAAGAAACTGACTTTCTGACCATTTTCTGAATATTTTCAAACATTCTTTCTATCTCTACCACGTAGTCTTCTCAGCTAATTCTTTTGACTATGGGAGGTTTAAATCCAAGAATATATTTTTAAAACTCCTTTCTGACAAATGCAGCAGATTCTGTTGATGTACACCCAAGGCTGTTCTTGGATATAACCTCATCATTCCTCACTGAGGGAGCTCTGGTGGCGCAGTGGTTAAATGCCAGTACTGCAAGCCACAAACCACAAGGTTGTGAGTTCGATCCTGCCCGGCTCCAAGGTTGACTCAGCCTTCCATCCTTTCGCAGGTTGATAAAATGAATACCCAGCTTGTTGGGGGCATGTATAGAAATGTTTCGAAATACATGCTATTTCTAAGTTGTTCGCCGCCTTGATCCATATGGAGAGGTGGGATACAAATAAAATAATAATAATATGCTTTGTTAGTGAAGGAAATAAATAAAATGGTGCCAAACATTTTAGTCCACAATGCACAAATCATTTTGTAAACAGGTCTGATCTAATTTACTCATGCATCTTTTCAGGGATGTTTCTAATAGCTGGATCATATGGACTTTTGCCCACCTACTTTATTTACTTTAAAGAGAATTTCTACCCCACATTTCAATATGTCATGCAATTGTTAATATAATATTATAGCAGTTAGCAATAGCAGTTAAATTTCTGAACCACTTATCAGTGCAAAGCACTCCCTACATGGTTTCCAATGTGTTTAGCTAATTGTCCCCAACAAGCTGGGTACTCATTTTACTGACCTACGGAAGGATGGAAGACTGAGTCAACCTCAATTACCATAAATTACAGTATCAAACAAAATATTATGGAAACAAATACCCCATTTACCTATCCAAACAGACGCTAAACATTATCCACTCAACCGGACAAAATTCTCTTGGAATAAAAAAGTCTTCACTACCTGGCAGTAACTGGTTGAAAAGGAGCCCACTGAAACTACATGGAGTAGTTTGTGTGTAGCTACTCAAAAGACTCTGAGTATTTCATCACAAGCAGGACAAAGACAAGGCCCTCTTCTCAGGGTATGGGAAAGCTGAAAGGAGAGGAGGAATCTTTTAGATACACTGGACCCAAGCGATTTATGGCTTTGAAGATAATTTGCAAAATGCTTTGACTTGTTTCTAGCACAGCTGTTTCAAGACTGATATGATGTGACTCCATGGGTAAGTTCTGACTAACATTCTAGCACTCATTTCTGGACTAAATGAAGTTTCCTAAGATGTCTTTAAAGCAATGGTGAGCAATCTAACACTGGGCTGCAGATGTTGTTGTGTTGCATTTCTCACCATACCTCACCACTGGTTAAGCTAGCTAAGGCTGATGGGAG
Organism: Ctenosaura bakeri; assembly: GCA_948474755.1. NCBI lineage: Eukaryota > Metazoa > Chordata > Lepidosauria > Squamata > Iguanidae > Ctenosaura > Ctenosaura bakeri. The sequence continues at coordinate 110,297 of CAOLHI010002837.1, read as the reverse complement.
CTACAACATCTGGTGGGCTCAGCTTTGCCAATCCCTAATTTAAAGTTAGTCCTACATAGAGCACATTATCATAAGGTTGCTAAGGTTACCCAAGTTACTAAGCCTGTGTTACTATAGATAAATCAATCAAATAACACCAGGAATAGATGTAGTAGGCACATCAGTCTAAGTTGGCCAAATATTGCTGGTCACCTTCTATCTGAATGCCAGGCTAAATCAATGAGAATGCCAAAACTGCAAAGCAGTTCATCAAAGTATACACTACTGTATTCAGAACTCTTCAGAGTTCATCACCTTCTGAGCAGAAACATGTCCTATGTACTAAGTTTCATTTTACCAGCTTTAATCTGGTCCATTTCTTCCTCCAGACTATCAGCAGCTTTCCTGGTAACACATAAAGGGGATACGACAATGCACCTCAGAGACCCAGAAGATGTCTCCCAGTGATCCCATGTTGATGTTCAACAGGAAAGAGGACAAGTATGAAATCTGGAGGCTATATCAGTGGCCAAAGCATTGACTCCTACAACACCATCAACCTCTGAAACATCATCAACTGCCCCACCCCAATTTCTACTCAATCCTTACTTTTAACTTGGACTAGCTATGCCTTTGATCTTATCCAAGAAGGCTTTTTTAAAATGTTCTTTTCGTATATATAAAGACCGAGGCCATAGCAGCCAGTATCAAGAACCTATACTGCTACAATGTTTTTGCTTGTAATATCTTGTGCCAACATTATTCTTGTCAACTTGAAATGACATGACCAAGTTGCTGGTGTCTGGTGTTATCAATAAAGCAAGACAACAGTGCCAGTTTGGCAGGATCCTGTAGCCCTAGCAGGTTGAAAGGGGTTTCCAAGAATCTTATAAGCTTCCCAGAGAGCAGAAGTTGGCATTATTCAAAGCAATCTTCCCCAGAAAGCAAATCTTCCAAAACCCTAAGTACCATAGTTTATCAATTCATTTGTTGTTGCTGTGCGCCTTTAACACATTTTTGACTTATGGTGACCCTAAGGCAAATCCATTACAGGATTTCCTTGGCAATATTTGCCTTCTTCTGAGACTAAGAAAGCATAAGTTGCCCACAGTCACTCAGTGGGTTTTCATGGCCAGGCAGGGATTCAAATCCTGGTCCATTTCCTCACTACACTGTTACAGTGCTATCATTCCACTTTCAGCATCTTATGGAATCCTGGGGTTTGCAGTTCAAGGAGGGGCATTTAGAATTTTCAACCAGAGAGCTCTTTGACCTCCGTAAACTACAAACCCCAAAATTCCACAGGATGTTGAAAGTGGAATAATAACTCTATAACAGTCTAGTGTGGAAATGGCCCTGGTCTCCAGAGTTGTCATCCAGTTCTCAAACCACTACACTGTGCCAGCTCACATGGCCACTTCAGGAACACAGAAATTAGGGAAGCATTTCTTTAGATTTTTAAATTCATCAGGCAGCATCCTATTCAGTAGTTACAATATTTTAAGCTGGGCTTATATCATAACTTTATACATATATATATGTGTGTGTATTATTAAAAAAATTCAGTTGAAATATTTGTACATTATACAGACATGAAATTTCACATTGTGTAAAATTACATTAAAATCAGCAGTATTCTTACACTGTTGGTATAGTATGAATGCGGGGTCTGTATGATTATTGATCCACTTGAAAAATGATTTCATCATAAAATATCATACATATACTTAATTAATATAATTAAATATAATACATTTTGTTGCACTTTTAACCCTTCTTTAAAAGTTCTAATAACGTCCCCTCATTGTAGTCTGACTGCATTTCCTACTTTCAACAGACTCTTGCATGGTTGATATTTGATATCTTAAATGTTTCCTCTCCTTTCTTTTTACTGATGGTTTGCCTACTTCTATAATGAAAAAAGTAAGAAAACAAAGTAACAAAAGGAATAACATTTTTTGCTCATTGCGTGTCTTGTCTCGTTTATCTACCAGATTTAGTGTATCACAGAGTTCATGAAATATCATGAAATATCAATACCCAATTTTTGTTTGAAATATTTTTTAATTGGAGACCATTCTCTGTCTTTTTTCTCTTGTAAATTTCCCCTTAATGCTTGAGTAAGATTGTCTAATGTTGAAAATTTCATAATTTTAAATAGCCATTCTTCTATTTCAGGAGTCACACTATTCTTCCAATATCTGGCATAGACAATTCTAGCCACTGTAACCATATAAAGTATTAGTCTCCAATACTTTGCTGTTAGTGTCTTCTCTAGCTCATGCAACATGTTCAACAGAAAGATTTTGGGAAGAAATGGAATATTTATCTCTAAAATTTCTGTCATGCATCCCTGTATATTTTTCCAATATTTTCTCGCATCGGAGCATGACCACCACATGTGATAGAAAGTGCCATTTTCAACCCTGCACTTCCAGCATTTATTTTCTCTTGTTTTGAAAATCTTGCATAATCTAGCTGGATCTAAGTGCCACTTAGACGTCATTTTTAAATGGTTTTCTTTTCAGTTTTGAGCTGCTGTAAATTTTTGAGTGTTTTTACAACATTTTCCCCAGTTTTCTAAACTTATTTCATGTCCAATGTTTCTTGCCCATTTTATCATTGTCTCTTTCACCACTTCTGTTTCCAACTCTCGATTTAGAAGAAAGTTGTAAAACTGGGAGGTTCAGTGTTGGGGTTTCTCAAAGACAATCTTCTCGAATTCATTGAGTTGTTTACTTGCATCAATCCCTTCAAGCTTCATATCCATCTTGAATCTTTCTTTTAATTGTACTTAAGGAAACCATTGACAATTCACTCCCTCTTGCTCTAATTCCTCTCTCATCTTTAGTCTCTGATGAGTTTCTTTTTCTTCAATTATTAAGTCTTTATATTTAAGCCATCTTTCGTTCAGGTCCTTCCATCTACCATATAAGGCTTCGTGTGGTGACAACCATTGGGGCAGTCTTCTGTAAGCTTTTCACTTGATTTTCAGCCAGATCTGCAATAATGGATGTCTTATATAGTGATGCATAAATTCTTTATCAGTCTTTGCTTTATCATACCATAGGTACACATGCCAGCCAAAACATAAGTCTGGTCCTTCTAAATTTAGAATTCTGTCACTTTGTAACTTGATCCAGTCTGTGATCCATGTCAATCCATTTGCATAGTAATAGAGTTTTAGTTCCAGGACTCCACAACCACCTCTTTTTTTCTTATCTATTAAAGTCTTCTATCTGATTCTTGCTTTTCCCCCCTTCCCATATAAAATATAGTAGATCTTTCTGCCAATCTTTAAAGTATTTTTCGTTTGTTATTATAGGCAAATTTTGAAGAAGATAATCCATTTTGAGGAGAATGTTCATTTTGATCACGGCCACTCTACCCAATAAAGACAGACTTAGTTTCGACCAACTCCGAATGTCACTTTTGATGTCATTCCAAATTTTTTTGTAATTATTCTCAAAGAGTTCATTATTTTGTTTTGTAACTGTAATACCAAGATATTTTATCTTCTTCTCATTATTAAATCCTATTATCTTAAGTAAGTCCTCCAACTCCATTCTCCTGATATTTTTACATATGATTTTTGTTTTTTCTTTGTTAACTTTGAACCCAGCAGCCTTGCCAATTTTTTTAAAGTTTTCCATTAATTTTTCCATACTTTGCCTTGGATGTTCTAGAAAAATCAGCAGATCATCTGTGTAGGCCTTGAGTTTATATTCTTGTCCTTTTATCTTTGTTCCCTTGATTCTAGAGTCAAAACAGATAGCTCTGATAAGAACCTCCAAAACCATTATAAACAATGGCAGTAGTAGCGGGCAGCCTTGTCTTGTACCTTTCATGATTTCAAATAATTTTGTTCTTTCCCCATTAATTATAAGATGGGCCTTTGAATTTTTATAAATTTCTGCAATCCAATTGATAAATCTTTGATCACAATTCATCCTTTTAAACAAAGATAGCATAAAATTCCAATCAACATTGTCAAATGCTTTTTCTGCATCCACGAAGATCATTGCAAATTTCTTTTCATTATGTTTTCATAGTACTCTATCATATCAATAACTGTTCTTATATTATTTCTTATATGTCTTCCGAGCAGGAAACCATTTAGATCTTCGTGGATTTTTATTTGCAATATTTTCCTGAGTCTTTCAGCTATAATACTAGCAAAGATTTTATACTCAACTTTCAGTAACAAAATAGGCCTATAACTGCTTGGATCTGGTGAATCTTTACCTTCTTTTAAGATCAGAGTTATGTCTGCATCATTCCATGATTGCAGCTTTCCTGCTTTTGTGATTCCATTAAACATTTTATACATTGGAGAAATTAGTTCTTCTTGACTGGATTTATAGTAAAGTGCAGTCAAACCATCTGGTCCAGGTGATTTGGATATTTTCAGTTTTTTAATTGCTTCTTTGATCTCCTTGATGATTATTGGGGAATTAAGAAGTTTGTTTTGTTCTTCAGTCAGTGTTAAGATATTTTGTTGTTCCAAGTTCATTTCTTGTATTTTCTTTTTATCTGCTGGTGTTGTACAACTGAACAAGTCACTGTAGTATTTCCAAAACACATGTTTTATTGAGTTTTGATCTAAGACCACCAATTTCCTTTTTTTAACTTGTAAGATCGGACTTTTCTCTTTAATTTTTCTTAGTTTGTAAACTAACCACTTGTCTGGTTTGTTAGCATATTCAAATTGTCTTTGCTTAATCCTTCTAAATTTCTTCTCAATTTCAAATGAATTTTCCAGTCTGATTTGTTCTTTTAATGTCTTGATTTCTTTCCTAATTTTATTGTTAGAAGTGTCATTTCTTAGTCTTTCTTCTTTTGGTTTAATCTCCGTCATAAGTTTCTGTATTTTCTCTTGTCTTTTGTTTTTCCATTCTTTGCTCCATTTAATAAATTGACCTCTGATTACTGCTTTGCCAGCATCCCAGATTGTTTTCATGGTTAGATCTTCGGTTGCATTTTCTTTAAAGTAGTATTTCAACGTTTCTTTGGTATTTTTAAAGTATTCTTCCTTTTGAAGTATAGAGTCATTTAATTTCCAATTCCAAATTTGATTTCTTCTTTTGACATTTAGTTTTAACTGTATCAGGTTGTGGATGATATCATAACTTTTAGGGAATCACTTTTATGGTCATGAACAACTGAATGTGACCTGAAAACCTACCAGTGCAGTCTGGCAGCATTCCCAGCTGAACCATTTCTGAGACGCTGGAGATTGGTGTTCTGGGACACAACATCTGCAGCACATTTCCAGTTCTAGGGTACCTTGGGTCAAGCAGTTGTGGCAGGACCCCAAGGGGTCTCTCTCACTGCTTGTATTTAAAATACCAGGAGCATGCTGAGCACATCATTTCTCAGTGCTCCAATCTCCAGCATTTTTGAAATGCTTCAGCTGAGGTGCTGCCAGACTGCAAAGAAGGAGGGGGAGGGGCATTGGCAGAACTGCAATTATAGAGTTCCATCTTCATCTTTATGATGACAATGCAGACCCTTGGCCAACCACTTTCTAAGAACTTAAAGCAGGGTAATGTAGATGAAATATGCTGGGTTCATGGATGGTGTCAAGGAGAATGGGGAAAACCTTGACTCAGCCTTCCATCCTTCTGTAGCTCAGTAAAATGAGTACCCAGGTTGTTGAGGGCAATTAGTTAAATACATTGCAAACTGCTTAGGGAGTGCTCAGCACTGATAAGTGGTATAGAAATGCAATTGCAATTGCGATTGCTAACACCTCAGGTTGTGCCGTCAAACCCACAATTATGTTCTGGGATTATGTGACAGAACAATGTGTTTTATCTTGCACACTCAAATCCTGAGAACACAAATCTGAGCCCTTACACTCCACCCTGACGGGCTGCATGTCTTCATGCCTTCAGAAGTTCCTTTTCAATAATTTAATTTAACTGAGGCCATTTCCACACTACATTTTTATAGTGCTATTATTCCACTTTCAACATCCTATGGAATCCTGGGGTTTGCAGTTTAGGGAAGGCATTTAGCATTCTCAGCCAGAGAGTTCTTTGGCCTCAGTAAATTGCAAACCCCAAATTTCCACAGGATGTTGAAAGTGTAGGGCAAAAATGGCCTTAATTTTTATGTCCTAGTTATGCATGTTTTAACAATCTTTTAATAGCAAACTGTAGGCAATATAAAAATATTAACAAAGCAAGTAACAAAATAATAAAAACAACATACAATTGGCCTGTGTAAGTGATGACTGGTGTGTGTCCCCCACCTCACAAATGATAATATCATTCGCAATGGCATCGGAAAGTGTTTTCCATGGAAATTCCTAGAGAACAATCATTCTTTCACACATGAATCCATTTGGGTAGACCTCCTAAATAATATGAATGTTTTGATATTTTAAAAAAGAAACCGCAATGATGAGGGAAAAAGTAATAGAAACAGTTGAATCTGGGTAGCCAAATTATCATCCAAATAAACAGAATTCAACCAAGGTACAATTACACACAGAAAGACACACACACACACACACACACACACAGTGGAGACTATTGGAGAAGGAAACCACTGGCTCAAACATCAACAACCTCCAAATCAAAACTTCCTATGAATAAGAGAAAAATATGATTGTGTGTCACCTATAATATGTTTTTTTTTAATATCCCAACCTAATGTCTCTTCATAATGGAAAGCAGACCTTCTCATTCTTTTTTACAGGCTTTATTGCTTTCATGTGGACCACAAAACGATTTGTATCTTTGCCCACATGCTGAATATACATAGTCCTTTCCACAAAGCACAGTGTATTATTCTTAACCAGCTGGGAAGCCTAGAAACGACAGTGCTTTTCAAATGTAGCTGTGTCTACTTTGCAACCAATTAACAGTTCTGAGAAATAAATTATGCTTAATCTTTAAATACAACAAGTGAAATAGAGATCAGCACTATTTACAGCCTGAGGGTGACTTACAGAACCTGTTCTTGCAAAATGTGTGTGTGTGTGTGTGTGTGTTTTAACAAATGCGAATACCACTGTTGTCTCTTTGGAACTCCAGAGCTCACAATAGTCAGCCCCCAAACCTTACTGCTTTTCCAGCATTTTGAAAATTCACCATCAGAGGAACATAATAGCGCATAAAATGCTATTTGTTTTTCCACACAGCATTTGACACTGTCTCCACTGTCTTTTCTTTTGCAGAGAGACTTAAGAAAACTATTCAGATAGATTTTTTTTTAAAAAAATTGGAAATCCCAAGTTTTGTACCTAGGCTTTCCAGTTTTATTTTGGAGATTCACGTGATGTTTACTTCATCCCGTAATATTTCCTGGGAGCTCCTGGTATGACCAAAGACTTTTCATTCCAGGTCAGTTTTTAAATAAATCCACTGTTTTCCAAATTGAAATACATCTGTACTTGGCACTGTGTTTGTACTGTCCTAGACACAGCAAAGATGGCTGACACTAGTACACACAGCAGTTGTTTCTGAGATGCACATTCAACAGAGATCAAGAAAGAGAAATGCTAGCATTAAAACAAAATGACTGTAATGCTTATCTAGTACAAGATTGCTAAAGATATTTTAGCACTTTGGCTATACTCCTTAATAATAATAGAAAAAGTTCAGTGGAAACTGGTAAAAATCGGTTTCTGAAATGCTGCTTGAGCTGGATGTGATATGTAATCTGTGGAAGGAAGAAGGGGAAGCATACAAAGAAGAGAGACAGGGAGAGACCAGAAAGAGATAATGATCATCATCATCTTCTTCTTCATAATCTTTATCATCATCGTCGTCGTCATCACCATCATGGCTGTGGGATCCTTTTTTGTTAGTGGCATCTTGATGCTTGACAAACCTGTATATTGCTTCCCCAAAATTAAGAACTATCCAGGAGTTTCTTTGTGTCCCACAATTGGGAACTGTGCATTATATGGAAAATGACAGGGCTTTCTGGACTATGGCACTCTGGGGCCCTTTCACACTACATAATTACAGCACCGTGATTCTATTTTTACTGCCATGGCAACATCCTATGGAATTCTGGGATTTGTAGCTTAAGGAGAATATTTAAAGTTCTCAGTCAGATGGCTCTGATGCCTCACCAACTTACAGATTCCAAGATCTCATAGGATGCATCAATGACAGTTAAAAGTGGGATCATAGTGCTATAACTGTTTAGAGCCCCTAGTTTTGAAACACCTTCCCTTTAGACTCTTGGCTGATATCAACTCTGGTCTCATATCAGCTCCGTCTTATGGTTCTTGTGTTTATCCAAGCTTTTAAGTACTGCTGACTGCAGCTCAGTTTTGAAATGTAATGTTTATTTTATGTTGACATGGTTTTATGTTGAATTGCTTCATTCATCTTGAGATCTGTTGATATAGGATGAATGAAAAGTTTCATGTAAAACTAATGCAATTTGTGAGGTGATGGATTCCTTTAAGTATTTTCCTTTAAAGTAAAACTATACTCTTTAGATCAGTAATATTAAGCTTAAATCTAGGAGCCACTTTTGATTGGGCCCTGTAGAAGGAGACCTATAGGATCAAATTATAATTATGTCTTAGGAATAAAATATTACTGATCTAGAGATAGATTTTTATTTTATGGGTCAATGCTGAAATAATTCCACTGCTTCCCAAAAAACAACATAATGAAAAGGAATTCACACTTTTTAGGGCAGGTCTAAGCCTGTTTTCTTCCTTCCATTCACACATTTTAAATTAAGACAACATATTATAAGGAATTTTGCCTTTATTCTGAATTGACTTATGTTTTTCCAAATCATTATTATTGCATTATTATGATGGCTACTTTGCACTATAACATTACTATATTCACAAACCATCCCTGTTTGACTAGGATCATGTTGTCGGGAGGAAAGTAAAATGTTGTCAAAGCAGCTAACCAGAAGTTGTTGTTTTTTTCCCCCCAGGAAATTCCAGGGCCCTGAAAACCCTTCTTTTGTGCCAAAAGTATTCACTCTTGAAGATTCAGTATATCACTAATATTTTATTTCAGAATGTATTTTTACAGTTTCACTTGCTAACCCAACAGCATTAAGAAATGGCACATTCTAGATGGAATGGCCATCTGAGCACCTCCTTTGAAAATATCCTTGTTATCCTTGTTGCAATGTGATGCGGTCAGTTTGCTGGCCAGTATGTATGGAAGGATCCCATTCTTTTCAATTGATCCATCTTGAGATCAGCAAGTTACAGCATCATCACATAACTTGCTTTACAATGGCTCACTGAAAAGAAGGCATTATATTCATCTCACATCAGAGAGCATACTGAGAGTGATGTGATTTGGCCCTCGTTCTGCAGTGCACCACCTGCAATAGCACATGTCTAAAAGTCCTGCCTGCCAAAAGGCACTATTTGACTCACTAATGAAAGGAAAAAGAAAACAGACACAGATTTTGCTGGTATAAACAATAAAGTCAAGGCCAATGAACAAAACCAGAATACCATGAAAAGGAAAGGATGGGGGGCAGTACAAGGAATGGGCATATACATGTTATATGACAACAGTAATAAACATTTCATACAGAGAAATATGACTGTGTTAATCTTACACAATGTCCCACAGAGAGAACAGGTAAAGTGATAGCTTTCAAAAGAATTGAAAACAAAAATGGCAGTGATGAAAAGCTGTATGTGATATACTCTGCTGTGTGAATATGAGGTATAGAATAGTAACAAGAAACAGACGGGCTGAAATGGGATCACTGAGAAGGGTAGTTGTCTTAAGAAGATGCTCAGGATGACATTACTCTTATTATTCAATAGCACTGCAACTCCTGAAAGCTTTCTGCTGCTGTGCTAACTATTCTTTTCTACCCTTTCTTTTCCAGATGTAATATAAATAATAAAAATCATATTGATATAAATGAACTTAGCATCTGTGAAGACATCTTAAGTACATCATGTACTTTTTAAGACAGTAAGCACTTTCTTATTTGGTATTCTTGCAGCCAATCCCCTACAAGTATCTAAGGAAACACCACTTAAACTCCTTGCTGCTCTAAGCTGTAGAGGTATCATTTGTGAGAACAAAGTCATGATGGAAGCCTTCAGAGATGTTAAGCCTTTAGTAGGTCCCAGGTATATTATATCCTGAATACTGTTGATTAGTACCAACCACAGTAGAACCAATGAATCAACTGTTGAATGGAGAGTCCACACTATACCATTGATTGAATGGGTCTAGTTTAGTTGAGAATAATGTCAAGTCTATTCCTTGTTCCTGTGGTAATAGCCTCTAGGTAGAAATAATGGGTCTCTTGGGCACTGGTCCAGTATAATATTGACAGAACAAAAAAACTCCACTAGTACTTGGGATGAGTGACATAAAAGTGGACAGGAAAGGTACATTTTGAGTCAGATATTTATAACATTTTATTCAGGAAATGAAAATCTAACAAGAAATGGGGTGGCATTAATAGTGAGGAAAGATGTAGCAGAAGCAGTCAAAACATAAAATGCAAAGTCTGACCAAATAATATCAGTAAAATTTCAGGGAAAACCCATCAATATGATCATAATCCAAATTTATACTCCAACTACAGATGCAGAAGAAAAAGAAATTGAAAGATTCCATGCAGAAGGAAAATGAACACATCCCAAAACAAGACTTCTTGTTAATCATGGGTGATTGAAGGGCAGCTATGAAGAAATTGAACAAGATCCTGAACTATACAGGTATGTCACTAAATCCTAAAGTTAGAATTACCCTTGCCATTTTATTTCCAGTTTGTGAAAGCTACATAGTGAAATGGTGAAGAAACCTGATAGGAAGAAAAATCAAATCCTTTGAAATATGGTACTGCAGAAAGAGTTCTACAGATACCTTGAACTGCCAAAAAGACAAACAGATGGATCCTAGGGCAAACCAAGTCTGAACTCTCCCTAGAAGCCAAGGTGACTAAAGTGAGACTATTGGACATATCATGAGTAGACATGACTTACTAGAAAAGATAACAGTGTTAAAGTAGAATGCTGAAGGAAAAGAGGAAGACCACATTACAGATGGACAGACTCAATCAAGGAAGTCTCAGCTCTGAATCTGCAAGAACTAAACAAGACTGTTGATGACAATGTTATTTGCAGGTTTCTTATTCATAGGTTCACCAAGAGTTGACGTCGACTTGACAACAGTAAACAATACAATGGGCCCTTTTCATTTGTCAGCTCTGGAACCATGGATTCAACCAATCTCAAGTCAAGTCAAATAATCATAATTTAAAAAGTCAAATACTGTATTTTAAAAAGTCCAAAAATACAGTATTATTTTTTAAAAAAATAAAAAGAAGTGCAGCATGCTCCCCCTCGCCCAGTGGCCTCACAACTTGGTGGAAGTTGTTCTGTGGAGCTCCACTGCTAAGGGTGAACTCTTGAGGGAATAATAGTTGGATTTAAAGTAGCAAAAGTGTTCACTTATTAAATAAAAATGTATTGTATTCATTGTTTTTCCTACAAAAATATGTTGTTGTTACATGATTCTGTTACATTTTGCTGTTGTTTTGTGACTCTGACTTATGGTGATCCCATTAGAGAATTTATTGGCAAAGCTGTTTCAAAAGAAGTTTGTTATTGCCTTCTTAACTCAACCCAAGATTTAAATACTTAAATTTAGATTTAAATATTGAAATATTTATTTATTTATTAAAGGCTTCTGGAGACTAGGATTCAAATCCCCACTCAAACACTGGGTGACCTTGAACAATTTACATTCTCTCAGTCTCAGAGGAAGGCAAAGGCAAACCGCCTCTGAACAAATCTTACCAAGAAAACCCTATGATAGGTTCATGTTAGGGTTTCCATAAGGCAGAAGTGACTTGAAGGCACACAGCAACAAAGTGCTGCTCAGAGTGGAAGGTTTTTTTCTAGTCATCATGTTGGTTCTCCTTGAAAACTGACTTGCAAACCATAGGATGTTGAAAGGGGAAATAATAGCACTATAACAGTGTAGGGCGGAAATGGCCTATGACTCTGGAAAGCAGGGTTTGAATCCCCACTTATCCATGGAAACCCACTGGCTTATCTCAGGCAAGTAGCATTCTCTAAGCCTCAGAGAAAGGCAAAGGCAACAAATTTTGCCAAAAAAACCCCCTATCATAGGGATTCAAACTCTGCTTTCCAGAGTCATGGGACATTTCCGCCCTACACTGTTATAGTGCTACTATTCCACTTTCAACATACTATGGAATCCTGGGGCTTGCAGTTTAGGGAGGGCCATTTAGAATTCTCAGCCAGAGAGCTTTTAGGCCTCAGTAAACTACAAATGCCAGAATTCCACAGGATGTTGAAAATGAAATAATAACAGTATAACAATGTAGTGCAGAAATGACCATAGTTTGAGTACCTGCAAACACTTGCTGCCATGTCCCTTTTATCAGGGACTCAGCAGCAGGTGTGCATGTGCCATGCCCCTCAGCATCCTTCCAACCCCACTGCTGTGTCCCTGGTGAAAGAGACATGGTGGCAGGCATGTGCACACACCCAAACTGCTCCCTCATTTGCAAACAAGGGAGCAGTTTTGGCACCCTCCCACACACCCCACTGTCAGATCCTTGTTGCTTCCTCTGCTGTTGGTGTCCAGCAGCAGGGTTTTATGGACCCCTGTGGAGGTTCCACAGACCCCAGATTAAGGTGTACACAATAGGATTTCATTCACCTATTTTAAGGCGTGGTAAATTCACACAGAAGGAGAAGGAGATGATATCTCCAATAGATGTTACTTTGAACAATGGGTTAGAACTGATTAGAGCAGGGATTCTCAGCTTTTGGTCCTCCAGATGTTTTGGACTTCAGCTCGCAGAAGTCCATGCCAACATAGCTAATTAGCAGGAGGACCAAAGAGTGAGAACTACTAGATTAGAGGTAAATGAAAAATCAGTTTGGAATGCAATATTTTTAGTGTTTAATTTTACTGGAATCTTTTGGAAGAAATGCCACAAACTGAATAAGTTAGAAATACATCAGAGGCCTTCAGAGGCTCTTGTTTTGAATGAATCTTGCTAAGATTTTCCAAAATCTATACAGTTTCATTTGACATATAGGAAGGATCCATCTGGTGTGACTGGAGTTATTCATTTAAGGAAAGTTTAACAGATGAGCCTGTTCCCCTCTGTGTATTTTGCTACTCAAACTCAATGCAGAAAAAAAGCTGCAATAAAATAGAATACCTCTCACCAGCAATTATTCCAGACAAGGTTTAGGAAATGAAGTAAAGTCACCTCTGAATTATCACAAGTGGAAATTTGCCTAGGAAGACATTATGGGATAAAGCATATGTTTTAACACCTGCTCTATTAGCAAATGTGCAATAACATCTGCCACATTTGGCTACATTGTCCAAAAGCATGTACCTGAAAGCTATGAGAACCTCATTGGAAGCAGTCATTGGTGAGACTCCAAGTACAATTAAAAGCTATCCTCTCTTACTACCCTGAAGATGAAACTTCATCTCCCGTTGGAAGCAAGGATTAATTATTTTCTTTCTGGTTAATGTGATGATTACTGGTTTGAAGGAACAAGAAGGAGGGAGGAGGAACCATTTGTGCAAACATAATCCATCTCTGAAAGTTTCAGCAGCAGAGACACTGTTGGAAGGAAACCCATTACATGGACTGTAATTCATGTCTTCTCTAAGGGCCTTCCAAAGAATTTGCTTTCTTGCTTTTGGTGTGAATCTGTTGCTGCCTGGAGATCAATTAGCTCAACACACAATATATCTGTCTACTGAAGGGTATCCTACTGCCCTTCTGATCTTCTGCACACAAAACTGTGGCAGATGCCTCCTAACAGTGATGGGAGACGAACATACAAATGCACCTTAAGCAGAGTCAGATTGTCATATCCTAAATGCTCTGGCAACATATTGGAAAGGGCAGATAAAAATGCTTCAGTCCAATTTTTTTAAAAGGAATGACTGATTTCAGTTATATTACTGCCCAAATTTGAGACAGAAATCTGTTAATCCTAGGTTTCTGGAACCTCACGGGGGCCAACGGCGGAGGGACCTCACGGCAGAAGGGAAGAAAGCACCCCAAATTTTCTAGCCGCATGCCAACAACCTCTTCTCTCCTAAAAAACCCAGGGATCGAAGATAGCTGCACTGCCAGGCTCCCCAGGGCACCCTCGAGATCCGGGAGCACCAGCAGCAATGGACAAGGTAAATCCGGCCCGATGCACGTCCAGCCAGCAATACTTTTCCCAGGGGCTGGCCAGCAGGCCTTGGCAGTGCCCTACATGCCTGGAATGGTAGGAGTGTCCACAAAGATTCCATAACCAGCAGTGTAACCCTTTCTTTCTCCACCCATCACAGATGAAGGCACAAGCACGACAACAGGCACGCCAGGAGCGGCAAACAGCAGGGAGGGCATGTCACCCAGAAGCAGAATGTGTATGTTAAGGCACAGGACCCGCTTAGCGATGCGTGAAAACGAGCAGAACAATGCTGCTGCAGGCATGGACTGCTTCAGGGAGCAATGCTCTATGATCATGGAGCAGAACGAAAGACATTTCCAGCAGGAAACGTCCATGGCATCAGAGGACAGACAGAAAATCATTTCACCGCTGGATGGGTGCAACACCTTGATGTCGTCAATCTCAACATCATTGACAGAAATAGTGGCAACCATCGCCCGGAGGAACACTGGTCCTGGAGGTGCGCAACCACAGGCCCCCAGTAGCAGCAGAAGCATTGGATCGCAAGGAGACTCCCAGGATGTCCAGGCCCCGGCGGCCAGGAGACAGCATCCGCGAACCAAAAAACCCACGCACCAGTACAGTCCATAGTGCGGGCCCTGTCCACTTTGAAAAAGGACGAACTCCCTGGGTCTGACAGTTTAGTTCCTGGTTTCTTATTTTTCTCCCCTGTGGAAAAATTGTTATTGTTTTTCTAAAGTAAAATGTTTTGCCAAACCACCAATGATTTGTCATTCTGTTGATGTCCCCAGCAGAACCAGACAAGCACCATTCCTACACATGGAAACTTCTCTAAACCTTTATTTGAGAAACATGTAACATAACTAAACACCAGAAAGACATTTAACATAGAACTATCAGGGCAAACTGTGTTACCAGGAGTAGAACTGTAGAATATGCATGGCCCGTGCAAAGCTTTTGCCACGGACCAGAACAAAGCCCAAAACAGCAGGGTGAAACATGCCCTACCCAGAAATGGGAGGAAAACACCGCCACTCCTATTTGCTCTCACTGGCAATCAGGGTGGCGATGGCATCCCTAACAAGTTCCCCTTCCCTGATCCTCGGTCCAGAGCCATGGCCGCGGAGGTCTGGGGTTGTTGCCTGTAGTCTGAATGGTGGGGGGGCAGGTCAGGGTGGAGGATGTGTCCCTTTGACTCGCAAATGTTGTGCAGAACGACACAGGCACTAACGACCGGAACGAAGTTTTCCTCGGAAACGGTTAGCGGCGCAGACAGGCAGCCCCATTGCGCCTTGAGCCTTCCAAAGGCACGCTCCACAATATTGTGACAGCGGTTGAAAACCCTGTTGAAGGCCATCTTCCGAGGGTCCAATCTTTCTCCGTAGGGCTTCATCAGCCACCGGCATAGTGGGTAGGTGGCATCCTCCAGTATCAAGGGCCCAACGGCAACATCCCCTATGGTCAAGGTTGGATTGCCCGGCACAAACCTCCCCGCCTCCATGGCCTGGTACAAGGCTGAGTGCCTGAAAACGAACGCATCATGTGTTCTCCCCGTGTAGCCAAGCACGATGTCCTGGAACCTCCCCTCGTGATCTACCATGCCCTGTAGGAGGATGGAGAACGAGCTCTTCCGATTTACAAATTCTTCCCCCTTCCCTTGGGTGGCCTCACCGGAATATGAGTCCCATCGACCGTGCCTATGCATTGCGGGAAGTCCATCTGCTGAAAACCATCCATCACCTGGAAGAGGTTTGAACAGAGGCAAAACTGGTCAGAAATCACATCAATGAAAATAGCGCAGCATAACCAAAGAGTGCAAACTGCATAACCCCGAGAGTTGCTGAGGCTGCCACCCAAAAGGTTAAAAAGACAGGCTGGAATGGGCAGGAGGCCGGGCGCACAGTGCTCCTGCCCTAGACCCCAGCCCATGTATATGTATATGTATATGGGGGTATTTCACAAGCGGATGTCGCAAAACCTAAAGGCCTGAAGTGTGTGCAAGTGTAACAGAGGTCCACAGAGATGCGGGGAGGGACATGAAGGACCAGCAGGGGATGTAGTGGCAAACAAGCAACACCGCCATAGGCAACCAGCTAGGAAAAGAAAACCTTCCCCAGGCCAATAGTCTCCTGTCACCCTTGACAGGACTTTAGGGCACGACACGCAGAGTTTATCCCAGCGGTAATAGGAAACTGTGGTCCCATTCAAAGCAACAGGGTATTCCTGGCAGGCAGAGGTCCTTCCCCTCCCAAAAAAGGGACAGTCCATTGGCATGTTATTTCCCTGGGTTTTGGACTGCAGGAATGGAGAGAGCCACCCGTATGGATCCAAATGGAGGGAGGCAGTGTGGCGAATGGAATGGGGGGACGCCGCTAGAGAGAGGTAGTACAGCACCAAGCTGCCAGTGGGGGAAGGGTTTACCCACCGCCCCAGTGTTAGTTACCCTACGATAATCGCCAAGGCAAACAGTGGGTCTCAGCAGCACATGTTCAATGGCCAGGCACACCTCGATGACTATGGCGGCCACCATGGAGATCCCCAAGCCAAAGGTGTTCGCCACCTTCCGATATATCAGGGGGGTTGTCAGCCACCAAATTGTGACGGCGACTCTCTCCTCCACCAAAATGGCAGGTCGCATCTCCGTATCCCTTCTCTCGAGATGGGGGCGCAGGTGGTTGGCAATCTCCAGCAGCGTCGCCTTGGTCATGCGGAAATGGTAGAGCCACTGATCCTCAGCCCATTTCCCCATGACCTCCTCCGTCCACCATGTTCTTTGCATCCGCTCCCGTACCCACCATCTTCTCGAGTGGGGAACGCGCCTCCGTGATCGTCCAAGCATGCTTGCATACAAGCCGAAAACCACGGCTGTGTTGTGCATAGAGGCCAATCACCTGCTCCTCCTCGAGCGCTCTGCGGCCCATTGATGTCCCAGTTCGGCCACCACTACTCCCAGAACCGAGTGCATGGCGAGAAGGGAGCTTGCAATTTGAGCGAGCAACTGATCCAACCCTTGCTCCATCTCTCGCTGTGAAGTCCGGAACCGCAACGCCAACCAGATCTGTCCCCTAAGCAATGGTATGAAAATCAAATTCAGCGTGGTTTGTTTTCGACCAATGGGAGAAGGGAGTCATCGCGAGAGGAACTGCGGGGTGGGGCACGCGTGCACACGTGACCGGGCTCATCATGACATGCGGGTCAATAAAAAAAAACAATGAAACCCCTTCCCAAGTGAGGCTCATTTGGTCTCTGCTCTGCTCTCTTTTCATGGGCAAAGAACTTCTTATTCAAAGAGACCTTCAACCTTTAGCTAGTTGGGGTACAAAGACACACAATGGATGTGCTTTTGAAAATATGTAATGTTTGTTTATTGTGTTTTTTAATTGTTTTAAATTATTTTAATGAGATTGATGTTTTAATTCTTTAAAAACTTTTGTACCACATGTTATTTTAACTTTTCTGTGTGCTCTTATATAATAACCCATTTTGGGTCCCATATGGGAAGAAAGGTAATATATAGACTGTGCAGTGGGCCCTCTGTATATGTGGGGGTTCCACTCCAGGAATTCCCATGTATACCAGAAATCATGAATGCTTGCATCCCATTATATTCAGTGACATGCACACAAGTGTATCAGTGTGTCCACATGCACAGCACCACCATTTTGGGTATAGGAGAGGACACTCCACAGTTGCTTGAAATTGCAGATCCATGAGCTTCAAGTAAAGAAGGCCCACTGTACACATAGGTAGATATATAGATATGCAGCTTGAAAACCTGAGAAAGTATATGTCATTATAGGCTGTGCCTTCCTAGATAACTGTATGGGGGAAAAGATGGCTGTCCTAAGGTACCACTGGAGCAGCCGTTTTTTTCCCTTGACTGATGTCTGTGATGGACTATAATTGCACTGAAGTGTAACTCTGCATAATTTTCTAGGAAGGGATAATATATACTGTGATCACATCTGGGAGCATTCTCACGAGCATTTGCAACCCATACAGCTTGGGTTCTTTTTAGCTTCTTCAAGCAGCTTGACCTAGAACATTTCCACATGACATTCTTATAGCGCGATGATTCCACTTTCAACTTCCTATGGAATCCTGGGCTTTGCAGTTCCAGGAGGATTTTATCACTGTTTAATTTCTGAAAAATGACTTGGGCTAAACAGTGCAGAAAGTTTAAAAAGGATTTTCCATTAAAATTTTGCACCAAAGTGAGAAAGAGTTAGCACCAATAGTGGACACAGGTGAAACATGGGCAGGGTCAACTCTGCTCTGTGCATATTTAATTACAGGTACTGCTGACTCAACTCCTCTTGGCCTGGTTCAGAGTGATCTTGGGGAGAATAATTTATTTTCAGAAATAATGGACTTTTCTCCAAAAGAAAATGTCATTTTGAGGCCATTCTGCCATATAGGTTTGTTACTTTCTGATGGTGTCATTGGGACTGCAGTTGGCTTGTGGACTCATCAAGGACAGGGATGCCTCCCCTGACTATTTTGGGTGAATCACCTTCCCTGCTTGATCCATGAGCTATCATTTATTGAAACCATGAATCACGGGAGATCCCTCTGCTCTTTGCCACTCTAAAACCTGGATGCAAATAGAGGCAGAAGTGGCAACAGAGGGTAGGAGAGGTGATGGAGTGGTTTTATAGAAAAACCTCCAGTAATCCCAAGGTACACAGCATCACCTGGGCCATCAGGAAGTCTTGGAAGAAGATTTATTCTGGTTTCTAACACCCTGGACATTGTGCTAATGCAAGATTTGATGAGGAGTCCTCTGTGCTTCCATAAACTCAAGCGAATGGGCCACAGTAAACAGCAACCACAGAACCAGCAGTATCCTCTGACTTTCTCAGGAAGCTGCTTGTATCCTGATGCTCAGAATGGCCTGCTGCTGATACTTGCCTTGGATCCACCCTCTTTTTTTCTGGGCCCAGTTTTGATGTTCCTTCTAGGATTGTTGACATGGTCTGGGCTCTCATGGTTGAATTGTTGGGTCTTGTGGGTTGGCAGGGACAACGCCAATGTTTGCCACCCGCCCCTGACTTTTGTGTTATCTTTTATGCAAAGTATTTTGGAGTGGTTTGGTCTTGAACTGATAATTAAAATTCATTAGCTTTACAAAAGATCTGATCCTTGGGATTGTCATGATGAGGACCTGCACCTCTACATCACTGGGCTCAGCAGAGGATACTTTGCTTCAAGTCCTTTAAAACTTAAGAAAGATTTGCTTAGGTACAATGAGCCTTTCTATTTTAAGGATTTTAAGGCTATTTGATTTTATTTGATTCATGCTCAGCCATTCTCACCAACAAAGCAGAAACCATTTATGAGGTAAAACCCAATACTGTGGAATTTTTAAGATCTTAATGTGCTTTTCCTCTCATAAAATAACAGAAATATGTCCTTCTCTTCAAATTCAGTTCCAAATTTTTCCTCTGTCCCTCTGGGTTCCCTGAAAATCTTCATGCTTGTCGCTAAAACCTGACAAACATAATTCTACCTCATTCAATTTCATTCAGTTTCTTCCCTTACAGTCAACTGGGAAAAGAGGAACATTCTACACATTCAATGACTCCAGTGGTTATTGCTCTAGATAACTGATCACAGTGGAAAGTACAGACAGTATCACTTAACTACTGGAGGTGGTTTAATAGAAAGCATACGGAGCCTGCGAAGCCTCATCGCAACTTGCCAGTTTGGAGCAAGTTCCTTTCTTAGAACACCTTGGGGGTGATGAGAGGTCCCAGCCAAGAAAGCTTTCAGCAGATGGAATGGAGCTCTGAAGAATGTCTGTCTTGAGTCAGGCCTTACAGCTGTCTTTGACGCTCTCTGCACAGTAAAACCTGTAAATCCTTCTGTAATTTCTGTGGGAGGGATGACAAACGCGTCTGCAAAGCCACCTGATTCCAAATATATAAACCCTTCCAGAGATATTTCTTAATCTCCCTGCTCAAAGGATAAAAGGAACACATTTGATTCTCAGGTCTGCTTTTTGCCTGAAAGTGTCATCTGTGTTTTTCTTCAGCTCCAAAAGAGAATTGCTCCCATACATTAAAAAAAACACAGAAGCAACCATACACATTCCTTTTAGGAATTTGATTTGTCAAATAAACTAAGCTCCTGGTTTGATGTAATTTGCACTTTTCTGCCTGACAGCTTTGACTTCTGCTAATTTGTTTGGGCACAGTAAACTACAGAGCAGGAAGTGGCTCTTCTTGAAGAATAATCTTCCTTGGTATCAGTTTTGTTTTGTTTTTAAAGCTAAACTCTGGAGGATTTTGACAGGAATCCTTCATGGGATACACAGTTACTAAAGCACAGCTGCTCACAGAAAGCTTTTTCCTTACATGACCTGCAACTCATGCTAGACAAAGCAAGGAAACAATATAATCCCTTTAGATTTGTAAATACTGGAGTGGTCAGTTTAAGAACCTTTCTTTTTTTCTTTCTTTCTTTTTCTGTCAACTGGTATTTTCATTGTTTCCTGATCGCCTCACAGCCCAAAATCATTCCCTTTAACGGTGAAGTTGGGTAGTGAAGCACTTGTATGTCTTCAAGTAGAAAAAGGCCACCCAAAAATAAGGTAGTGGTCTCATCACATGGAGGGGATTCTTTGGGGCTACACAACTGTAAGTTCTTTGACTGACAGAAAAGTAATCTGAAAAACAAAACCCACAAAATAGCCTGATAAGAGTATCCAAAATATACAGAGCACTGAGGTATAAGTAGGAGTAGAGGAACTGGCGTGAAAAGGGAGAGAGAAAGAAATCTCTTGTTCAAGCGTCTAGTGGCCATAGGTTGAAAACATTGGCTCTTATTCTATATCAATTACTTGGTAGCCTTTGCTAGGCTGATTCCCCCTAAACTTGATAGAAACATTCACTTCATGTTCCTTCTTCCCATACACCTAGTATCCACTAAAGTAGGTAAGTCAGTTAGATAACTGATACAGAACACTGACCACTACTTTCCTTGGACTAAACCTCCAGTTTATCAGGAAACTCTGGGAGTGGTAATCAAAAAAGTTACATTCCAGGCTCTACTATATGGCTATAGTAAGCATCCAGGGGTGGGAATGTAGCTAACAGAGGACAAATAATTCATTTCCTGTCTATGCCAGTTTCACATTTTGTCTTGTGTCCTCTGCTACAGGATGCCTTTCTTTTTCTTTTTTTTAAGAAGAAAAAAATCCCCTTGTGGATCAGATTTGCAGTTTCCTAGTACTCTCAAACCCAATGCTGTTCCTGAACACCAAGATACCAGTGTTGGACTGGATTTTTTTTTTTTAATCAGCTTGGAACTGTCTTTGAAGACAGTCTAAAAGTTCAACTTGTCCACATTTTTGCTGCTCTATGACAACTGTGTTTAAGGTAGCTTTTCCCGATTCTACATCCTCTATATGCTTTGGTCTACAATTATAATATGCCATTGGTCTGATGGAAATAGTCCAAAACATCTGCAGGTTGCCAGGTTGGAAAAGACTGGTCTAAGACATAGTGAACACACTTCAAAACAACATCGCTGCCAGTTGTTTTCTGTGATCATTTGAAAGTTTTTGACTTTTCAACACCTAATTCAGTCTTAAGAATCACATTGAGTGACTTCTCTCAGATAAACCTCTTCCCTCCCTTCATCAGAATGCAAGAAAAACCATGAAAGACCAAACCAAGCCCTTTCTAGTGCAACATTCACATAGTGGCCAGCTGATTGCCTATAGGAAGCCCATCAGGAGAACATGTTTCATTCTCCGTTTCACATTCTCCAGCAACTGATATACAGAGGCTAACTGCACTGATACTAGAGTTGATATAACCAGTCTAATTAATAGTCTTTGAGAGAGAAAAGAGGGGGGGGGAGAAAGGAGTAGTCTTTTCTGATCATTTGCTTGTGATGACCTCCTGTGGTATTCTCAATTCTGGATGCTAGAATTTCTTGTCCTCAGGGAGAAAGGCTAGTTCAGTAATAACACTTGACCCTTGGAATTGTTTCCCTTTGGAGATACTATAATAGAAAATTTTATCTCTCTTTTTGTGTAGTGAAATCTTACTGAAGGATGGGTGGTAATTTTATTTTGGTTGGGTTTTTTTAATTATGTTTTTAAATGATTTTATACTTTTTGAATTAATGGCGATTAATATGATTGCTTAATTACGTTTGCATTATTGTGATATCAGGCTTTTAACTCCATCTTGTTTTAACCTTGTTGTAAGACACCCTGGGTCCCATGGATACAAATGAAACAAAATTTAAAAATAAATAACACAAATAGAACCCTCTTTTGTGGGGGGTGAGGATGTTGCAGAAGGAGGTATTTAATGCTTCCTTATCCATCATCCCTTTCCATGGATGTGTCATAACACCTAGGGGATTTGAGGGCAAACTCCTTCCCCTTGGTCACTGATCGGCTGTGGGGACACAACCAAACACTTTTCAGCTACCTTGTGCACTGCAGGTGGGGGTGGGTGGATGGAGGAAGCAGCTTCATGTTGAAAGTAGAGATTGCTCCTTCTTTCCCAGGTGCTTTAGGACAACTGAAACAAGCCAAGGTACAGATCTGAAGCTGAATGGTTACCAAGGGATGGACATATGCCTGTAAGCCTCAAATATGTTGCATATCTGAAAAGAAGGTGGGTTCAAGAAAGCAGCCTCTCTCACTAGGAAACCCCATAAGAACACTGGTGGAAACTTAGGCCATTTCTGCACTAGACTGTTATAGTGCTATTCTTCTACTTTCAACATCCTATGGAATTCTGGGATTTGCAGTTTAGGGAGCGGCCTGAGGCCCCTCAGCCTTTTTCATAAGCTATCACTGCAACTGTCTATACATGCAATTCCTTCCTTCACAAGATTGTTACTTAAACAAGAATAGTTTAATCTTAGTCTGTGAGATGCTATGAAGTTATCTGAGAACTAGAATAATATTCACCATCTCACTTATATTGAAAAGGCATCCACAGGAAAAGTTATTGTCAGAAATTACACAAATGTTTTCATTTGAGAGATAGAATTTCATCTGTGAGATGGAATTTCATCTTTGTTTCTCAAAAAAATGGCACCTGAGATACTATTAAGTAAATAGACATTGGACAGTTGGGTAAGCCTCTTTGGTGCTAAACCGAACAGTCATATGATTTTGACAGGGCTGGCTAATTACATTTTAAAAGCCATGAACTTTTTGGTTCTGATCTCCACTCTGCTACAGAATAGGCTTGATGTTGTTAACCACTATCAAGCTGACTTCAACTTAATGGACACCCTATGAATGGTAAACCTTTATGTCACCCTGTTATCAACAGTTCGTTCAAGTCTTGCAGACTCAGGGCCATGTCTTCTTTGTCATCAACTGTTCCATTCACATCTTGCAAATTCAGGCATGTGGCTTCTTTGACTGAGTCTATCCATCTCTCCTCACTATTAATGCCATCCCATTTCTTTTTATTTTATTGTTTATCAAACTTTATAAAACAGAGACTAAAAAAAAAGGAAGTCTCTACAGTCTTGAACTAAAAATATATACCAAACGACCAAACTATCAACCAACTATTATTATTCTATCATTACAAAATCCTATTAAAATGGGACACAGAAGAGGAGACTGATAAAGAATCAACGATACGCTGAGCCCAAAATATAGGACACACAATCAAATTGGAAAATTGGGAGACAACGCAGAAAAAAGAATCAAATATATAGCTTGTCAAAATTTAAAAGAAAATGTCTACAAAATGTATCTATGGCGGTATTTACCACTCGACAGACTTGTGAAGATGTATACAAATTACAGTGACAATGTTGGGAGTGTGGAACAGAAATAGGCTCCTTCTACCATATGTGGTGGACATGCTGGAAGGCTAAAAAATATTGGAAATCTGTACATCTTTGAATAGAAAAAATCTTGGGCTTTCAATGTTACATCACACCATTAATGTATTTGTTGGGTATGCCCAAAGAGGAATTAGAATCCAAATATGGAGAAATAATGTTCTACGTGACAACTGTTGTAAGAATTAACTATGCTAATGCCACCCCATTTCTTAGATTTTCATTTCCTGAATAAAACACGTTGTAATTATCTGACTCAAAATGTCCCATTCCTGTCTACTTTAATTTGCCTATCCTGTTTTGCAATATTTATGCATTCCATTTCTTGCTTTACAATGTCTAGCTTCCCCTGATTTTTGCTCCTCACATTCCATGTTCCTATAAGATGTACTGCCCAGGATGGACATGAGCAATGAATTACATTGAATTACAATTTCTCAATTTTTTAATTAGGTAGCAAAATTAGCAAAACTGAATGAACACTAGGGTGTTTTTTTTTATTAAGTCCTGTTGTTGTAAGTCTGGCTAGTATCTTTGACAGTGTTTGGAAAGGTTGCTAATTTATTACTTGGGAGTACTGGATTTGGGCTTTATAGAATCATATTTATTCAGGAACACTATTCTTCGTTCTCCCAGGGTGATAATGAGAGTGTTTTAGCATATCCATCCTTTTTAGCATCACTGTGTTAACTTCTGTGCTAAGGAATTCCTGAAATATATATTTTAACCTTATTTCAGTGAGTTAAAACAATGTATCAGGCTATAATTTTTCTAACTCCAGGAAAAGTCCTGCATTTGGTTTCCATCAGAGGTTGGTTCACTCCCTTTTTTTTGCCACTTACATGTCTTGAACTTGAAGCTGCCAGTTCTATCATTATTAGTTGACTTCCTTAAATTTTTCAAATCAGTTTAAATAACTGTGGCACTCAACTAAATGTTTTCAATTACAACCAGCCTCAGATAATATGGCAATGGCCAAGTATGACAGGAGATTTAAGTCCAAAATGTCCAAAGGGACCTGGGTTGAGGAAGGGTTCAAAAGAATCATAGACTCATAGAACTGGGAGGGATCTTGTCCAACCCCCAGCCATTCAGGAACATACAACTAAAACATGACCATCCAATCTCCAAAAATGAAGAATCACCCAACTTCTGAAGAAGTCTTATCACACTGAACAGCTCTTGCCACCAAGAGATCTTCCTGATATTTAGATAGAATGTCTTTTCAATTGGTTCATTGTGTAGCTTCTGGAACTATAGAAAACAAGTTTGCAACACCTTTTACATGTTGATGTTGTGTGCCTTTGAGTCATTTACGACTTATAGCTACCCTAAGGTGAACCCATCACAGGATTTTCTTGGCTAGATTTGTTCAGAGGGGGTTGCCTTTGCCTTCCTCTGAGGCTGAGAAAGTATGACTTCCTCAAGGTCACCCAATGGGGAGTGGAGATTCAGTCTTGAGAGCTGTAATTCAGTGCTCAGACTGCTACTCTATGTTGACTTCACTTCAAATATCTGTAGATGGCTGTGATATCATCTCTCTATCTTCTCTTCTCTTCACTAAACATATTCAGCTCCCTAAGCTGAATATAGCAGATGGCTATGAAGAGGGCTATAATCAATAGATGAACAACTAGGGCTGGGTTCCTATGCCCAGTTACCTGACAGCAAGCCCATTGGTTCAACCAGACTTAGACAAGATTAGAATTGCACTGTATGGCTGAAGTCCTAAACAGTGTTAGACGAGAATAAACCTAATGGAACACAGCAGGACTTTCATCTAAATAAGCATGTATAGCATTGCTCTGTCAAACATTAATTCATGGGTTCCAGTTTTAATTGTGGTATACTTTAATGAGTGTTTATTTTTATTCTTTATTTTACCATGACAGAAAAAAGGAATTTTAAAAAATACAATATTAAACATAGTTCTAACCTTCTGATTATGAGATGAGGGTTTTGTTTTCTCTAGAAGATGTCAAGTTATCTTATACTTCAGTTTCTCAAAAGGGAAGCAATACTGTAACTGTGGTAATGTGCAAACAAAATTACTTTTTTGATGTAGTTGTCAAATGCAACTGATTATTCAGTTAGAAATTATCCCGTGTGTTATCAGTTTAGAAACACAAGGAGTTTTGATAGATGGCCATGCTATCCCATAACATAATATACTGAATTTAAGAAGAGCACTGGCGGATCAGTCCAAAGGCACATGTAATTTGAACACCCAGCTTTTTCACAGTTACAAATCAGATCCCTTCAGAAAGCCACTAACAGAGCATGAAAAGAATAGTCCTCCCCCTCTTGGATTCAGGGACAGTCCATCCATCTGTCATGACTAATAGCCATCAACTGAGTTAATCCACTTGTATTGTAATCTTTCCCTCTTTCTACTGCCTTCCACTTTACTAAGCATTACTGGTTTTTCCTAAGGAGTTGTGTCATTTCCTGATATGTCCGTAAGTATGATTGCTTCAGTTTATTAATTTTGGTTTCTGGAAACAGTTCAGGTGTGATTTGTTTCCAGACTTAGTCTCCTCCAGCTCCCTATTTCCAACTACCTTTCAGGTATTTCTGTTGAAACCATCTAAGCTGGTAGTCATCATCATATCTTGTAGAAGAAAAATTGATAAATTATGTATTGATGACTAGCCTGGTCAAGGTCATCCCCAGATCTTTTGCCATCTGAGCAGAGCTCTATCTAGGGTAGGGCAGGTAAGACACATGGCCTGGGCACCAATGCCAGGGGCAGTGCAAAAAAGCCTTGCATGTAGGAGTGGGGGTGGGCGTGGGGGTAAGGGGTAGGGGCACAACTTCCACGCTTGCCCTAGGTGCTGTTTACGCTAGATATGCCACTACATCTGAGGCAAGACAGCAACAAGTTGTACTGGCACATGATTGAAATTTTGCTCTCCTTTATTGCACCCCATATCTTTTGCCTCAGTTGGCAGCCTCACTGTGCCTAATGCATGGTGGGAAGGGAAAAGGCAAAGGGGATGCACAGTTCTTACTCATTTCCATGAGCTTTGTCTTCACATGGAGAACTTGCTGGAGTAGCTCGGTACTTTTGTGGATAAATAATATTTTTTTATGATGTTCATTTATGGGTTTTGGAGAAAATCACATCAATAATAAATAATTCTCTTCCACTTCTGTTTTCCAGATGCAGTAATGACTGGAAGCCAAAATTAAAGAACAGAAGGGGATCGTGCCATGCAGATAAAGCATTTTTTTTTAAAAAAAAATGGCTTGTTTGTGGATTTTGTGATTAACCTAATAAATTCTAAACAATTCCCTTCTATTTTCCAGATGCGAACACAGGTCTGGAAGCCAAAACACAGGAACAAAGGGGTTCTGTGATATGACTTAAAAATTGTGACTATTCCCAAAAGAAACCTAGCCTTGCAAGTTCTCTAGCACAACTTTGCAGATACTAGATATTTAGATAAGGATCTGTACTTCTCAAGGCTTGTCCAAAGCTCACCCAAATTCCAACCCTTTGGAGAGTCATCAATCAATATGAATTTCCCTCATTATATGGGACTTGACAGAACTCTATAACCCTAACATTTTCAGTGGGATTTGAGGAGATTAACTGCACAACCACCATGAAAGTCTATGGGAGTTAAATTCCATTTCCTTCATAGAAACATGGAGTCTTTTTTCTTTTCTTTTCTTTTTAAAGACCATAGAAATGTGTTCCTGTTGTGAATGAACGTACAGATGGGAAATTTGCACAGCTATGCAGAATTATGCTCTAGGCATGTCTGTGAAATATTAGAGGCCCCCGAGACACAGGTTTCTTGATTTCTTTTATGGCTTATTCTGTTTTGTAATATGATCATTTTAACATACAAACAAATACATCAAACAAGTGTGTGTGTGTGTGTGTGTGTGTGTGTGAAGGAAAGAAGGAAGGAAGGAAGGAAGGAAAGGAAGGAAGGAAGGAAGGAAGGAAGGAAGGAAGGAAGGAGTTGTGACCAGAAGTACATATTTGTTCAACTTCTAAAATGCTCTATGTTGTTCACTAAGTATCAGATTGGATTCATGCAGAGAGATGTATGGTATTTGAAATGCCATGTTGTCCATCTATTTAATCGTAGATCTGTTTTTTTCCCCCATTAGTTAGGTGGACTTCTCTTGTCAGTGCTGAGCCATAGGCAGCCAAGCACACAGAGAGCTGTAATGTGAGTTTTGGCAGAATTAGGCCTATAACTGATGGAGCCATTGGGTAAAATCCATGGAAGACTCATCCAAGCACAAATCAAGGGAAGCCAAAGGCACACAGCCACAATCAAATGTAAGACAAACTGTGAGAAGTAGGTGGGGCAGGCAGGCAGATGAACAATAGATAGGGAAGCTGGTAAGCCAATATGGAAACAGGCAGGGGAGATCTGAAATGCAAGCAAAATCAGAGTTTGTCTGTTGGCCAGATGAGAAAAGAGATTTATAGCCAAGCCAGTTCAGGAGAATTCAGTGGGCACTATAGGAGTAGATCCAAGTTAGTACCTGATAATAGCTTTAAAAAGGCACTACACCTACACCAGGAGGGTAAGTTTGTCAATCACTTTTAGCTGAAATGGTCTCTCCATGTCCAGAGGCAGCCTGTTATAGAATGCATATGTCAGGGTATCACATATTGGAAGCATAGTTGACATGAACTGACATTCTTCATAAAATGCACCTGATCACAGTCCTGGAAAAGTCATGTAGAGGAGCTGATTTATATAAAGAGAGGCTCTCTTGGAGGATATTTATTTTGCATTCTCATGTACATTTGAACTGGGCTTAAAATAACAGCTTATTCACATTCATTGTTTCAAATCAAATGGAAGTATGGCAGAAAAGCCAATTTGGTCCATTTTTTAAAAATGTAGATTTACTTAATTGTCATTCCTTCTCCCAACCCAAGAATGAAAGTAAAATGTATACTTTTAAAGATGTTATGATACACTTCTCTGCTGGGGAAAAAATGCACAATATACACAGTGCGCGTGTTGTGGGAAAGTGTGCAAGAAAAAAGTCTGTATGACTGGGAAAAATGCACACAAAAATGTACACAGTGATGAAAACTATACAGAAAAAAAATCCTTAGACTAGGCTGAATAGCTTTCCATAAGCATATGCCACAATGCATACTCTTCTTTAATCTTTTGTCAGCAGGCAAAAACCTTTCTATTCCAGCAGACATTGTAGAATGGATTGTTTTACATGTAAAGGACTTTTTGTTTAATGTACTTTCATAACTTTCATTTTTATGCCTTTAAATTCAGACAGTTTAATATGATTTTAATCTCATTTTGTGCATATTTTAGCTACATTTGGTTTTACTTGTGTGTCTGTTTATCTTATAAGTCTCCTTGAGTCCTAGGGCTGATTCACACTTTAGAAATATAGCACTGTTAATCCACTTTAATTGCAATGGTTTGATTCTATGGAATCCTAGGACTGGCTGTGTAGAAAGAATTTTTACCCAATCAGCAATAGTCCTCATCACACTACATATCCCAGGATTTCATAGGACATAGGCATGGCTTTTAAAGTGGAATAACAGTGCTCTAATTTTGTGGTGTGAATAGACCCCTAGTCTTCAGGAAATGTGGGATATACAGTATATCAAGTGATAGATGTATAGAAATAGATATGTTTGGGGAAAATGTACTCAAAAATCCAAACATTAGAAAAAGTACAAAGATATATCAGACACATACATTTTCATGTACACTTTTAAAGAAAACATACTGATAAGCAACTAGATTGAAACAAATTTAAGGCCTAGAAAAGAAGAAATTGGGCAGAAACTGTTCACATTCACTCGTCCATAACCGTGACAATTTGCATATGTGAAAAAGTCTAGAACTTGACTCTTACCTTACCTCAATTGAAACATTGCATTCCTCACCCAAGCTTGCATTCCTGTTGCAGTTCATGAAATAAAGATGGACATGCATGTGTAAATGACTTAGTGGTGTGCACAAGTATGGCATTTATTTTGGATGGCATTTCTATGCTTATAATAGTGAACTGATCTGGCCAAGAACTTTTTAGAGAAGACTGACTTTGCTTTCCATACAAAAAGGAACCTCACTTCAGAAAACCCAAAGCATCATGTCTCCCATTGGCTATAATGGCACTATCAACCAATGCTGATAATGCCTTTTCTTTAAGGTAAAAATGGATGAAATTTCCAGACACAGCAACCAGTTCTGGGTTAGACTAAATCTGCCAAATGTCAACCTCAGTACCATTTCTTCCCTCCCTCCCTCCCTCCTTCCCTCCCTCCCTTTTTGTACAAATAGTTTTTAAAACTTTAACATTTTTAAAAGGGAATCCTAATGTGTTTTGAATCCACAATACCAAACTCCCTGACTCTCCAAAAAAGCCAAAAGTGGCAGAACCATGTCTTCAAATATATGGGGAGCTGCTCAATAGGGCCAGACTTTGTAAGGTCTGAGGTGACCTGTGCATATTGCTGAAGCCATTGCTTCACAGCTCCTCTTCCGTGGGAGACAGCACTCTCACAGTGCTCTGTCCAAGGTCCTGACTCATTCTGCTTTATCTCAGCCACTCCCCGAAGACCTCAAATGACTTTGCTTTACTGGATCTTACCTTGTTCTGGCCCACTTGCCTTGACTTCACCTCACTAAATGTAACTCAGCCTTAGCTGTCTTGACCTGACCTTATCAGAAATTACTCCACTTTACTTCTTACTTTGCTGGCAAATCCTGTTGTTGCTATCTGCTTTCCTTTTGAATTCAGGTTCTGATTGCAACAGGGCACTTGCATTATAGTAAGTACTTGACTGCAGTTCACTTTGTAGTGGTGGGCTGGCAAGAGGTCTATCCAGTTTCCACAGTGGGTAGAACTGAGGTGCTGTTCCAGAAATTTTGCCCTGTTTGGACTTTGTGTGCCTGTGTGTGTATGTGTTTAAAAACTAAGCTACTTTCTCTTACAAGCCTAAATACCTTATAGGTAATAAATTCCATCTGATCTTGGAAGCTAAGCAGGGTCAAGTTCGGTTAGTACTTGGGTGTGAGACCACAAACATTTTGTAGTACACTGAACATAGGCCGTCACTCTGCTTCTTAGACTTCCATTCTTGTGCTACTTTCCAGCTTCCAACTCACGTCCCTACATTTGTACCAGTATACACAAGTGAAAAGATCCTAGAAGTTATGCCCGACCACAGATCTCCTTTTAGAGTTAAGAATTTGCCATCTTTCCACTGAGGCATTGGGATCACAGATGGATCCCTGACTCACCCACCTTTTGGGGTAATACCTACTGGTATATCTTTTTGCCCTCTCTGGCATCAGGTGTGACGGTTTGGGATCCTCAGGAGGATGACATCCGTGCATGTCATACAAGCATTCACTTGAAGCACTCCCTTACCCATGGATTAGCAACTCTCTAGATCATGGCACTTGAGTCCAATTATGTTCTGATACACGCTGAAGATTAATCCATTATAGCTGTTGGCTTACATGTCAGTGGGGTGGTGAATCTGCTCTAGATTTTAATGGGAAGTTTAACGGAATCATCCAAGGGGCTACACTGTTAACCAACTGATACCAGGCCACCACTTAACCAAGCCACCCGCTGCCACTGTTACAAATATGTATCTGAGTCCTTTAAGCACAGAAATGGCAAAACACACACAGTCACAGAGTGAATATGCATAACTCATCAGAAATAATTTGTTTTAACCTTAAAATGTTCTTATGTTGCCTTTGCACAAACATAAATCATAAGTAGTTTTAACTTTTTGAAGTTATATTCATAAGCATAGGGATTTTGTCAATCAATTTTAACTGTATCACATTTGCAATTTTCAGTATACTTTGCCACCTCCTCCTCCTGTTTAGTTTTAATGTCATAGGTGAAAGGCTATCAGATCAAGCCTTTAGTGTAAAGGGATCCAGCTCTTTTCCTTAGCCGCAGCTGACCTGTTTACTCCAGGCATGGTGAAAGCTGAGCTGGTTTCCGCTCTCTGGCTTGTTTCTTTACAGCTCAGGTTGTATTTTTGTGATGTTCTGCTGAAAGCTTTCCTTGTCCTGATAGAGAAATAAGAAATGTCATGCCCTCAAGTTCTCCAGGAGAATGTCATGTCACAGGTTTTGTTTATATGTGTTAGTATGTGTCAAGAGAATGAGTGTATATTACAAGAAAATTCCTCTTTTCTTACTCACTAGGTTGTTAAACAGTGGCACACAATAGCCCTGAATGAGTGCAAGTAAAATCATTTTTGCCCAACAAATTGGAGTAATGGGTCAAAAGATGTCAGGTTATTTCTTCTTATCTGTTCCTCTCATTTTCCTCAGATGAAGGGAAATGAATCCTGAAACTAGGGAAGTAAATCTTCATATCCTTCACATTTCACACAGGAACAAATATTTCCATGCTTCTTGGGTCTTATAACCCAAAATGAGCCAACAACGGGATGTGTTTGCAGGCCAGAGTCACTGAAAGGCAACAAAAATCAAGATGGAGAGATTTTCAACATTCAGCTATTGCTTAGTCATCTTCCATTCAACCAAACTCAGCAATCTCCTGTATTTAGTCATCACAAGACACCACTTCTTCATCATACAGTCATTCAAGCTGTCCACAAACCCCATTGCCTGTCTGACACTTACTTAGAAAAGGAAATAGGTTGTTTTCTCTTCAGGACTATACAGCAGTTAATAACAGTCACGGATAATGCAACATTTCTGTAGATTTCACCAAGAATTTTCCATATATTTTCAAATCTGCCTTTTCAGTAAGAATACTGATTTCTCTTCTGAAAAAGCAGTTTTAGCTCTTTTTTCATAGGTTGCAGAATGTAGACTTAGGTCCCCATGTAATTAAGAACTTGGGAAAGTAACTTTGGACTACAACTCTATGCTGTTATATTCTAGGATCTTTAGCCCCTGAAAAGTAACTTTTCTAACCTCTATCGTTAGAGATAAATAAAATTATATTATATAGCTATAAAGCCATGTTCCTAAGATATTGATCTCTCCAAAGTGCAACAGAATGTATCCAGTAAATGAAAGAACAAATATTTACCTCCTGACAATGTTTTGTTTTGCTCTTGTGGTAGACTTGGACTTCTCACAGCATTTTCTCACTGAAGGGATTAATACAGCTCTTATTCTCTTTAATGGAAAGGTTTTTCAGCACTGCTAAAATCAAGCCTTGAGAGAGGTTTAATTTTATTTACAAAGCTGTATTATAATTTTATATGCTCTACTCAAATATCTCATGTACATTTGCAAAATGTAAACAAGATTTTGAAAGAACAGTTTGAAATAACTTCTTGAGGGAACAGCTCATGTTCCTTGGAATTTACATCCAATTAACCAAACATCTCATTTGAATGCATTGTATATATCAGTGTTCTAGGAAAAAATCTACATCAGTTTGCAACTTGCATGTTTAAATGACATCCAGTCTTATGTCATTGTGATGATTACATTCTTTGGAATATTTCTGTCCTTTTTCTTTCATTGTCTACACAGTTCCACTTTTCCCCTAGTTACAGTGACCTCTACTTTACTAATAGTTAATTAAAATTTCTGTTTTTTTTTTTTTTAAATGTTAGGTCTTCATTTGAAATGTTCTCTCTTGTTCACTGTGGTAAAAGGCTTTACAAATGGTTTACCATTTGTTTCTTCTGCACAGTACTAACTCCTTTAGAGTTACTTAGCTAGGCTGCTGTCTCTGAGATATCCTCTGCCACTGTCATGCCCCCCCCCCAATATCTGATTTTTATGTATTGCAGTGAAAGCTAGACGGTGAAGAAAACCGACAGGAATTCATTTGAAATGTGGTCCTGGAGAGGAGTTCTACAGATTGTTGTTGTTGTGTGCCTTCAAGGCATTTCCAGCTTATGGTGACCCTAAGGTGAACCTTTCATGAGCTTTTCTGGGGTTGTGTAATGTGCCCAAGGTCACCCCATGGGTTTCCGTGGCCAAGTGGGGAATCAAACCCTAGTCTCCAGGTTTGTAATCCAAAGCTCAAACCACTACATCATGCTCGCTGTCTACAGATGCTATGCTAAAAAGACAAACAAATGGGTCTTAAAGCAAATAAGCAGGAATGCTCACTAGAAATGAAGATGACTAAACTATGATTGTTGTATTTTGGCAATATCATGAGAAGACGTAACTGACTAGAAAAGACAATAATGCTTGATAAAGTGGAAGGCAGTAGGAAAAAAGGGAGAGTACAGTATTACTTCCTTTAGAGTAGTTTATTTTATTTTATTGATATTAGATTGCTTATATATTATATTAACGTATTTACCTGGTATTGTCCAGGATTTTATTTTCTCATAGGTAACACTTGTTAGAAATACCTTAGGAATTATCTTACCTTACTTAAGGAATTAGACAGATTTTATATCCTGTGTCTCTAATTCCCCTAACTTCATTGTCCAGTACCTGTAACTTTTCCTCATATTCCCCAATCCAATTTATATTCAGAGTTGCTAACATACAGAGGTTCAGTTTCTGAAGAAATACATTGTCTTCCTCCTTCTTGCTGCTAGGCCTCATCTCCATAGCAACTGGCCAGGCCCAAGAGCTCTCTAGCTGAGAATTCTAAAGACCCCTCCCTAAATTGCCAATCCCAAGATTCTATAGAATCTTCACAGGTAGCCAATCATATGAGGTCTTCACCTGCCTGACACAACCAATCATATGAGGTCTTCACCTGCCTGACACAGACAAACTCACAAACTTTGACTTTTATATATTGTATTATATTATATTAATTATGTTATATTCACCTTCCCCTTTATACAGAATCCAAGACAGCTTCTGAAGATTTGAAATTAGTATAATTTTTTAAAAAAATTCCTACAATTAAATATCAGGTTAGTAAAAGAAACCCGCAAGATTAAAACAATATGCAATTGAAACATAGTTTTAAAAAAAGATAAAAACATTAAAAGTACCATCCCATTAGAAGCTCTTTTTTGTCACATAAATTATACACCAAAGGCCTGTGTGAATAAAAAGATATTTGTCTGCCAGCAAAACGAAAGCAGAGAAGGAGCTAACCAGTTCTATCAAGGAAGCTACAACCCTGAGTTTGCAGGACCTGAGGAGAGCAGCGGATGGCCAGGGCTCCTAGAGATCTCTTATTCATAAGATTTCAATGAATCAAAATCAGCTAGACAGCAAATGACAAAAACAAATGCTTTGGCCAATACGTTCTTTCCCCTGATTCCTATGGGATAAATAAGCAGACTCCTAGACTGAGGATGGCTAATCTAGGGCTTTTCCACACGGCACTGTTATAGCACTATTATTCCACTTTTCCACCTCTTGTGGAATTCTGGGGTTTGTAGTTCACTGAAGCCAAAGAGCTCTCAGGCTG
Organism: Ctenosaura bakeri; assembly: GCA_948474755.1. Taxonomy (NCBI): domain Eukaryota; kingdom Metazoa; phylum Chordata; class Lepidosauria; order Squamata; family Iguanidae; genus Ctenosaura; species Ctenosaura bakeri. Next base: position 74,956 of record CAOLHI010002837.1, on the reverse strand, counting down.
AGAATTCTAAATGCCCCTCCCTAAACTGTAAACTGCAAGAGTCCATAGAATGTTGAAAGTGGAATAATAGAACTATAACAGGGTAGTGCGGAAATGGCCCTGAGAGGAATCACAGCTTTTGGCAAGTTGGAGAAGATTTGAAGAACTTTGGAGGGGACCCAGTGGTAGTTCCCAAGGGTAGAGATGACAGCATTCAATAACTACTGTAATTCAGATTCCCAGATAAGGCTTCCTCAACCTAGTGTACTTCAGATTTTTTGGACTACAGCTCCCATCAGCCTCAGCAAGTATGGGCAATGGATGCAGATTGTGGAAGCTGTACTGTACGGCATCTTCAGGTTGGAGAATAGTGTCCTAAAGAATAATGGAGAAGGCCTGCTAAGCATAAGAAATCTGCCACTCAGCTGAGAACTGACAAGAAGAGAGAAGAACCCTTCCTTGAAGCAAGCCATGATTTAATTGCCTGCAGGTGTGCCCCGGCCAAGAACTAATTCTTATAATTTGAATTAACTAAACACTATACTTGAATTTAACTCACACAAGATGTTTAGGGACGTAAGTCCTATATTGTTCATTTGCTAATCATTAAAGAGTTATTGATGAGAGGAACAGAGCTGTATTTCAAACACAAAGCTAATAGATTGCACTGTATTGCCAAGACCTAGGTTTCGTTGTAATGCATTACAAGTATGTCATACTCATAAATATGTCAGCCTTACTTTGAGGGGGTGTTTTTTTTTCAAAAATTGATGCATACTTTAGGACAAAGGATTGTTTTACAGATATAATTTGCCAAAGAATTGCCTGAATAGCTGAGAAATTGGGAAAGCTGCTGTGTTAGAATATGACACTAAAATGGGTGTGTTCCCCTACCCAGTGTAAAATAATATGGTTCCATTCCTCCCTCCTTCCGCCACACTTCCTTGTAAGCAGTTGTAGCACCTATCAGCTCCCTATGTCCTCAAAGAGTCTCTAATACAGGAAGTAAGGGTAGATAGATAGATAGATAGATAGATAGATAGATAGATAGATAGATACAGACAGACAGACAGACAGACAGATGGAGTTACTGCCACCATAACCAGTTTTGCTGTATTTCCATGGGTGGTCTATGGTAGAACTTTCAAAAAATGACTTTTGTGACAATTCCATGGCCAAACTGTCTAATGAAGTCTGAAAGCTGTAAATCAAAAAACCTGACTTTTCTGAACTTTCTTCCAGGAGCAACCTTAAATGCTATAAATCTGAAAATATTAACCAAACCTGAGGGTAAGAAAAAGGATTCTCCTATAGTGAGGCAGACCACTAGTTTCAGTAAATTCTCCAAAGAGGATTATTTTATTCATAGGTCCAAAGGACAGGGTTTCCAGGATCCCTGTTGGTGGAGCACATGGTTTCTAAGTGCAGTATGGACATACATAAAGCTGGCATGTATAGTGGTTTGAGCACTGAATTATGACCCTAGAGACCAGATTTAATTCCCTGTTGGCCATGGAAACCCACTGGGTGACCATAAGCAAGTCACACACTCCCAGCCCTAGAAAACCCCATGATAGGGTTGCCTTAGGATCACCATAAGTTGGAAATGTCTGGAAGATACACAACAACAACAACAACAACAAATATATATACATACAAGCTTTCCTGCCTCTTTCGATGAGTGTGACCTGAGTGTATCTTTTCTCTTCGCTTCCCTTTTTGGATTCCATTATGGGGAGGGGCCTTTCTCTTTTGATAGACAGCTTCTCAGGCCCAGCTATCAGGTCTGTCAGATCCGTTTCTCACAGTAGACATGTTCTAGGCAAATGAGATGCAGTCTTTGTCCAGGGCCATTGATATTCAAATGGTTATTTGACTGGTTCTTCCACTGGGGAAAAAAAAGGAGATGACACACAATTTAAGAGAGAGAAGGACTGCAACAAACTATTAATGCCAAAGACCACATCTTGTAGTTTACTATAATTGTATTCACCATGATGAATTCTATAGCTCAAAAGCCTGTAGCATTCATAGGGCTTTGAGGTGGGGGGAATCCCAGCATCTTTAGTATCAAGGATGTAAGGAAATCTTTCTTCTTGCTTGAAAAGGACCAACCTAGGATTCAAAGAATTAACAAGATGGAGTGCCTACTTGCTGCATTTTTCCCTAAATACCTTAGTTATTCAAATACCTCATTTGAATTCCCCAAAGAAAGAGCGAGTGGGAATAAGCATTACTGTGATTAATTGCAGACTGGGAAGCCCTGTGAAGAAAACCGATCTGATAGTTGGGGGAAAGTTGCATGATTAAAATGAATTTTGCCCAGCCTTCCATTAAGGAGTATGAAGGGCTTGATTTGTTTGTTTCTTTGTTTGTTTGATAATTTTAAAAGTGTATATTCTGCTCATTTACCTGAAAGTGAACTCTAGGCAGCCAACCAGTAAAGTCAGCAAAATTTTAAAAGTACTCTTGAAAACTCATAAAAGTAAAGAACAAGAATAAGAAGTTTATAAAGATGGCAATTAATCATAAAGTCTAAAACTCACTCCAGGGCTTTCAAAATGTTTAACACCATTCTTACTTAAAGAGCCCGCTTTTAATACAGGGTCCTTTCGCACTACACAGTTAGAGTGCTATGACTCCACTCCACCTGCCATGGCTGAATCCTGTAGAATCCAGGGGGTTGTAGCTTGGTGAGGCATTGGAGCACTCTGGCTGACAATTCTAAATACCTCTCTTTAAACTGCAGACTCCAAGCCTTGAGAGTATGGAACCATGGCAGATAAAGTAGAATCATTGTGCTGTAGCTGTGCAATGTAAAAGGGCCCATAATGTGTGGCACTGTTGTGTTGCAGTGTGGAGAGTGGATTTCTCTTGCCAGACCAGTCGTCAGAAAAGATTTAGAATCTAGTTCCTCTTTCTTGTCCTCTCAACAATATTAGGCAGTGCTGAACTCATGGGTTGTATGCACCCCGTTCATTTTTGCAGACTTCCTTTCTACAAAAAAATTAGTGCTGCTGGAAAAGAAAAAGGTTCCTTTTTCTCCCTTTCTTGCAGATGGAAGGAATATGTGTTGTCCATTCTAATGATGAGATCCCATTTTAATTGGCACAGCAACATCCTATGGAATCCTGGGATTTGCAATTTAGCTTACCGTCCAACATTTCACAAATAAAAACTGGGACATATGTGACCAATCAACATCAGAGTGTACTCAAGAAGGTGGCAGTTCTTAATGAGGAAGAAAGACAAGCTCACAGAGGCTACAGATTTGCCTAAGCCTCTTGGGGAGGGAAAGATTCTGCCCCTCCTCTCTTATTGTCCCATACCAACTAACTCTGAGCTCAAGGAATTTGGCTTAGAGGTTTCTAAAGCTTTATTCAGGTATTATCCCCAAAAGATGGGGGACTTGGTCCACCAACAGTGCCAGCATCTCTTTAGAAAATAGGAAGTTATAGCTCAAAAGGGGGCCTGCAAGGGGTGGGTAACTATGGAATCTTTTCACCTGTTTATGTTGATACTAACTGCGAGATACCAGCTGAGAGTCAACAAAATGTTTCATTGGGGAATTCACAGACACACACAAGAAATCAAGCAGTCTTATGAACCATACAAGGCTAGTGAAGGGAAAAGAGAGAAAGGTTGGATAGGGAAAGATTTCAGGTGTACAGGGTAATATTTACTGGTCCTGGAGTGGAAAATCAAAGAGAGATGTATCAAACATGAAGTTTGAGGGCAGCATAGAGGAATGACAGTCTGGGGTGCAGTGTGATGCCCAAAGTGCTAGCAAAATATTGGGATCTCAGCTAGGGTTTAAATACCCTTTTTCCTACCCTGAAGGGGTGAGTGTTAACAACTCTCTAGAAGAATAAACAAAAGGGGTCCAGAATGGAGTGATTGTCTTACTTTGAGTGACAAATCATTGAGGGGAATCCTGACAGCCTCTTAATGTATGGTAAGTTAATTTGAAAGGGAAAAGTTTTGGTAGGAAATGCGCACAGCAGGGGTGATTGCCTGCTAGACCTGGGCAGTTTCTTTGAGTATTGTTTTTAGTCATTGAAAGGATTACTGGAAGTCTTGATCTTATAACTTGGCCATGCTGAGGCCAGGTTGACCTAGTCCAAGTGTAAAGCCAGTATCCTACTTACCACATGTTTCCCAGACATAACTGTCCAATTTTTATACAATATTTCATGCCAATTTTGCTATCTCACAGGATGTGGTAAGAGGTAAGAGGTGGTAACACAGGAAATCAAAGAAAACAACAGCATATCTTGACCATTGCCAGGACTAAAGAAGCATTAAATTTGCAGTCCTGTATAAGCCATTATCTTTCAAAATTATTGTGTGTTATGATTCCATTTGTTAACAGATCAAAACAACTCATTTCCCAAGCTTTGTTGCCCCCTCCCAGTTTCTCACTCAGACTGCCAACAGAGGGAGTTTGCAATCATGTCTGTCAGTTCTTACCACCACCCAAAACCATAAGACTCCACGGTTTTCAGCTCATCCACCATCTCTGCTCCTTCACTCTACTAGTGAAGCATTTATGGGGGGGGGGAGTACTATTATCCAGAACATGGCAGGGAAAGCCCAGCCGGCCTGGTACCTGTCCCTTCTGCTGAGTTAATTGAGTGCAAATACTTTTCCACTTTGAACTTAATTTGTAGCAATGGAAGTAAGCTGAGGACAAAGGGGGAAACTGCATACATTCTGAAGGAAATGTGATGATATACGATCAGTATAATTATTTAATTAGTTATTATTATTTCTTCCACTCTTTTAAAAGCCTTCGGAATTTTTTGACAGTCCCTTTCCATTTTACCCGGATACAGCTATGTGTCTTTGAATACTTTTTGTTACTATCTGCTTGCTATACACACACACAGATACACACAACATATACACACCATCATCTTGGCTCACATGTTTTCATTTGTCCAGTAAAGAGAATTGAGAATTCCAGGTCTAGAAACTTCTGCAGTCATCACTCATATTTCAATCACTGGAGGAATGGGCTTCCTTCCCCCCATGCAGCTAAAGGAGAAGACGGTTAAGTTAAGGCAATAGTGTCATGCCAGATAAAGGAGATGAGGGTTAATGGCAATGGTATCAAAATTGTAACTAAGGCCATTTCTGCCCTACACTGTTGTAGTGCTATTATTCCACTTTCAACATCCTGGGAATTCTGGGGTTTGTAGTTTACTGAGGCCAAAGAACTCTCTGGCTGAGAATTCTAAATGCCCCTCCCTAAACTGCAAACCTCAGGATTCCATAGGATGTTGAAAGTGGAGTAATAGCACTATAACAATGTAGTGAGGAAATGGCCTAAATACCATTGTGAAAACAGAACAGCTGCAGATGAGTTGTTTTAGGTAACAGTTCCATATTCATGATTGATTTCTAGTCATGATTTTGACACTTTTGGCAAGATCATAACAAATTCAAGCAGACCTCCTAGAAATATATATTCATCACCTAATATGTAAGCTGTCAGTAACTACTAAGGATGCAAGTCTTCATATTTTTGTTCTCACGGTCAAGAATAAAGAGAGCAGCCTGGTATAGAGGTGTAAGTGTTGGATTACAAGTCTGGAGACCATGGTTTGAATTCCTGCTCAGCCATGGAAACCCACTGGGTGGGAAAGTCTTGCTCTCTCAGCCTCAGAAGAAGGCAAAGGCAAGTCAGAAACAACTTGAAGGCTACAGCAAGTCAAAAATGAATCTTATAATCTCATTGCAAGAAACTCATCAAAAGCCATGCAGTTTTCAAAAACTTTCACAATTCTCTGCAAAAGAAAATTCATCTGGCTTTTCTGGAGAAAACAGAAAACACCATTTCTGCAAGTATGCCGGTATCTCCCATATTTGTGAGTCTGACCTTTACAAATTTGATTATTTGTGGATTATTTGCTGCCACCTCTGCTTCCCTTATGCACTCACCCACATGCAAGGATGGAAGGGGTGGGAGGAGGTAAGCCATGCACATATATTTGCTCATTTACTTGTTTGGAAGGGAGTGGTTGGGGGACAAGGAGGTGGGCTGGGGGAGTGAGAGGAGGGAAGGTGCATGTGTGTGTTACCTTGCACTCAGACAGGTAAGCAGGAAACAAGGAGATGTATCAGGGGCACAGAAGCTAGAAAGGCAAATGTTTGCATTTCTTCCCACTCGAGTGGGCAGGTGACAAAGTGACAGATGCGGGAGAAGGAAGAAGGAAGGTGTGCATATACATTCCCTCACACTTGGGTGGGTGGATGAGGCAAAAGGTGATGTGACAGAGGTGTGGGAGGAGGGAAGGCACATGCATGCATTCCTTCATTCATTCACTCACTCAGACAGGTGGGGGAGAAGGTATGGGATAGGGAGAAGGAAGATGGAAAGTTTGTGTATGTGTATGTTACATCACTCACTGAGGCAATGATATTTGTGTTTTTTTCCACAAAAGTGGAGGGCCAACTGTACTTAACTCATTAGCTGATTGAGGGTCTCAGCCAATATTTTTGCACAGAAAACAGGGAAACCACATTTTCAGTGCAGAAATGTTATTTTCTGTGCATAATATGCCATTTTCAATACAGGAAGCTTGAGTTTAACTCATGTCCATTTTTTTTCTTACAGAGTAAGTCCCAAGTTGCAAAGGAATTTTCCTGTGTAGGATTCCTCTCATCAGGCTTTTTGAAAAGTCATAAAACCTGTATTTCAACCCTTTTTCAAATATTTTCAAATGTTCTTTTCCTCAGTAGTTACCACTGCCATGTGATTATGTGGAAAGGGAGTGTGAAAAAGTCATGAGATTTGGGAGGTCTAGAACTGATGCCTGAGGATAAGCCAAGGGGACAAGAGAAGATGAAGAGTAAACCTAACATCACACGCTGGAACAAGAAAGACTCCATATAATTGTTGAAGAGTACAAATACCTGAATTTCACAAACTGAAATCATAAGGCAGATCTTCCTATCTACTACATATTTATGTTTGACAACAGACCTTTGTAAGATCCATTCCTCACACTCACTTGAATCACACACACACATACGCACACACCTTTCCATGTTTCTGAATTCTTTTTAAATAGCTGCCCAGATTGCTGGCTGAACTTCAGGAAAGAAGTCTGTTATACATTTCCCTAAAGGTCCACAATGCATTTTGGTCTTAATTCTAAGAGACTTTCATGATTGTGTACTTATCTCCATCTGATGTTAAGGAAAAATCTGCTTTTTTTGTAGCACACATTCTTTCAGCAAGAAATTGCCTGAAGCTGAGATGTATTTTGTTCTGGGCCATCCCTTTCTCCCCAGGCAAACAGAGGTGGCTGCTATCATCATATCATATAATGACTGTCACGTAAGAATAATTTAGTGTTGATTTGGGGAACTGCATTGAGGGCTGCAGGGAGGAAATGCGATTGTTCCATCATAGTCACACTAATCGTTCCATCAGGAGAAATACTCCACTGGATCCTGGATACTATAAAATGAAATACTGACTGCAATCCTGTTGTTGTCTTGTGCCACATGTAAGTCCCCCTACAGAAGCAGTTGGACATTCTCAGCTGATGCAGACAGCCATATTCAGTTCAAGCTTGCACAACTGGAGCTGTGAATGTAACGCCATTCCACATAGATAGGCATCACAATGTGGATGCACATCTAACATTGTTATATTACACATCCCTCAACAACATATTTTTGGTTGTGCTTTTTTAATGGTTGAGGTATCATGATTTGTTGGTATGACACTGTCATTCAATGCAAGCACTCTGTAGTACCTTTAATGCTTAATGTCATATTCAGAGATTTATGTTACACCATCCCCATGCATGATCTCACCAATGAACCACGCAGGTCAATCGTGTGGTCAGTTCAGGAATCTGTTACGACCTCCAACTCATCTATTTGTTGCTGTTATTTTAAAAGGAGGGAGGAAACTGGCTGAAATTATTGGATGGCTGTAGCATGTTCTTTATTAAATAGAAGAACTCAAAAATTTGGCTCTTCTAGCCTATCTGTAACATAAGGGTTTATTTCCTCATTGTATTCAAGGTAGCTAAAAGACATCTCTTCAAGGCTTCCTTGCCTTTCTAAACAGATGAGTCTGTCCAAGAAAATTCACTGAAGCCAACTGAAACTTCCACAAGTATCACTGAATTAAGACAGAGTCTTCATTTATTGGTTTCTGGGATTCCCAAGAAGACAGGAGTTAGCCAGATATCTGTCTACATTCCCAGAGTTTTCAGACTTCATTGTATTTTTCAAATCAGTCCAAAGCCCATCATTGCCAACACAATGCATGTCATGCATTGGGCTTGATTAATGTGAATTACAAGGGGGCTCCAAGGCCTGAAGCCCCATGAAAAGCAGATTGTGTGAAAGTGACGATGAATAAGATCTGAAAAACAGGAAGCTTCTATGAAAACATGAAGAATGAGCTGTAAGAAATGTGTGAGAAGGGAAACCAAAAGCCTTTGTGAGGTAATTCTATTTTCATAACACAGCCACCATAACACATTGGCTGTTTATCTTGATATCCGATTTGATTAATGAGTTCAAGCTGGTGAGAAAGAACACCTACAAGGAGCATATCCTAGCTGATGCTTAAAGACAGGGGGTATAGAGCAGGCTGAGAATACAGATGTCTAACATAGGAGACAGTAGATAATTGAGAACACTGACAAATTATGTTTCCTTTTTAAAAAAAATAAATGAAAGGGGTTTATAGTCTCCATCATTCTAGACCATGGGATCCTCTGCAGGTAGCTGGACTGCAACTTCCATCCATCCTAGTCAACTTAGTCGGTGGTGAAGAATGCTGGCGAAGAATGCAGTGTAGCAACATCTGGAGGGCCACAACTGGAGTCCCATGCATGCTTTATAGGAATACTAGTAATTGCAGCACACATATTTCCCCATATCAGTGTAGAAAAAGATGCATGCAATCAAATATGTAGAAATTCATGAAAATTCTTTGTATTTTTGCCATTATGCCAGCCATCTGTTGCAAAGAGAGAAACTGATGTCACTTGATGTTTGCCAACAACAAGAACAAGGACCCACTTTCACACACAAACACATAAATTACTTCTATGTAGGAAAAAGAAATGGCTCAAGTCCAGTAGTTACTATTAATCAATTAATCAAGTTACTATTTAAATCAATTAATAAAGTTACTATTTAAATCAATCAATAAATAAAAAGTTACTATTAAAATCAATTAAAACAATTAGATTTATCTACCAATCAACTTATGACTCAACTGTTGATTCAATCTGCCTCATCCGGTCAGGACCAACTAACGGCATTCTGGCCAAATGGCTTGTGTGCCAAAGCATCTTTTTCATTCCAAGATATCACGGCATTTATTGACCACACCCCTGGCCTAAACAGAAAGAGGGAGAGGGAGAGGGAGAGGAGTTCTCCCAATAAATAGGTCAGCAAGAGGAGCAAACATGGTTCAGGAAATAAAAATGATATAATGGCCTAAAAATATTGTTAATCCTTTCTAGTGTAGTCTCATTGAATCAGTTGAATTTACCTATGTGTTGAATCAAGTAGAATCTGGCTGGGGCTAACCAACAGGTCTCTGGCCAATGTGTTCTTGAATCTGTTGCAGTATTTGTCAGTAGTATGAATCCAGGATCTGGCTAACCTGAAGTGCTTGCAGTTTCCTCCTGCAATGTCAATTGCTCCAGTGTGAGAAGTTCAGTAACCCATGTTCAGCATCCACAAATGCTACCAACCTCTGTATAACCTTCAGTGTTCATTACCAACCCTTTGTAGTGCATCTAGTGTCAACATATCAAATCCTTGGGAGGTTTTTGGGTAACATATTTTCCCACACATACTTCCCCAGTCACAAAATGTGATAATCAGCAGTACATCTCCAGCATGTTTTAGAAGAGGGGTTGGGAAAGTTTTCTTTCAACCCTTCCCCAGACCCAGTATCAGTGTGAAAGAGGCCAAAAGCCATAGTGCACTGACAACATAGGCCCAACACACCAAGCTTGAGGGTCTCCCCTACCCAGTCTTGTGTTTCACATCCAATGCATTGGGCTAATTAGAAAGGCATTCCCCTCTCCAAACACATACTGTGAAATGACTTCTCCAGACCCCATTTTCATTAGCTACAGCTTATAGAGGTTGACATGATGCAAAGCAAAGTGTGCCAGATTTTTCACTAAACCATCTGTTAGATAGTAATGGTGAGATGTCAAAGTATATGGCCATTAAGGAGAATATATTTCCAATATTTCCTTGCTGTATAATGAGGAACAATCCCTTGACAGTGAAACTCTTATTTCTAGGAGGTCCTGGGAAACCATCCAGAGCAAACATGATGCACACACAAAGTGTCACAGTGTATCACATATTTATTTCACAAAAGACAGTTTCAGCCTCAAGAAAGAAAACACAGCAGTTGCTTCAAGGAACATTCACCCCACCAAATCTTTCTCTTTCTCCCTTCCTTCAAACAGGTTCACTGGGCAGGAAAAGTTCAATCAGACTTTTTAAACTGGTAGGGATATCCATGTTGGTAAGAAGAGAAGAACATTCTAAATCACCACCATGGTTGTTATTCAGACTGTGGACAATTATTCTTCAAGCACACTTATCCTTAAGTTAAATTTTTGGCTTGAGTGTTTAATCATTGCTCTCATTAACCACCTTGCATCCCAAACCTAGAAGAAGAGTAGAATAAAAATCCAATCAAAAATAAACTGTTAAATAGGCAGATCTTTTTGGTCTACTGTTCACTGAATCTACACTGACTGGGGAGATTCTGGGAGTTTGTAACTTTCCTAAATACTGTGTGAAGGTAAGACAGGAATATGAGGTCTCCATTTCCTTTTTCAAATTTATCTTTTAATTAGCATTAACAAAAGTAGAATGAGCCATTGCAGGCACAATAACTTGATGTCATAGTTTTGCCAAATATGCTCATTTGATTTGGGAATTCCCTGGTTTTATTCTTATTTTAACAAGATGGCTTCTCTCTAGTTTCATGACAGTGTAAGAAAATGCAAGCAGGTCTTAAAATATAAAGGAAGCCTTGCTGTGAGTCTGGCTTCTGTCTAGGCTTCTGCCTTATTGTCTGGAACTATACGTGGTCGCTGGGTACTCCATGTGGCACATGAAGCTGGGATAGACCCCACCCACCCCCCTTTCCTCACAGTGAATCTCCAGATTCTACTGGTCAGAAAAAGGAGCTGTAAGCTTTCCCATGTCTGTATGCTGGGATATCTGTGTGTGGAAGGGGTATACCTACTGGAGGCAAAATGGGGGCTTTGCCATCCAAATGAGAATCTGCATCTTCAAATGAAACTCTCCTTCAGTCCCTAAACTGCTAGCATTGTAGAGAATGAGATACTGAAAATCATTCACACCTAGAACTCATACTTGGCTGTGTTCACATTTCTTTGATAATTTTGCCTACCTGCCACTTACTTGGGGAGGAGTGCCAAAACTCTATTTCCAAATGCTCAACTGAAGATATAAGTTACTGCAAAGTTTGAAAAAGCAGGGAGTGAAGAGAAATTTCATCGGGGATCAGAATTCAGTTGGCCTCAAAGGATCAGTAGGTCTCAAAAGATCAGACCTACAGATCTCTTAGAAAAAGCAAGGAAGCCCATGCCCTTCTGTGACCATGAATGCAATGATAGAACAAATCCTTCTGTTACAAGCTGGCTTTCCTTGTAGAAGGTTCAAAATTCTGGGCCATCACAGTTAACGCAGGGGATGGAAATTATGTGAAACTGCATGGTTAGACCATTAAACATCAGCTACACAATACAGGATTTAAGTCTCTTGTTACCCCATGGACAGATCCCCATCCTGGGAAGTATGATTTTGATATTAAAATGTGTCTGAGCCAGAGGTGGCTGGGTTGGTACGTAGACAGTCAGGCTAACGATCGGACAAAAGATCAAAGACTTGTAACTTCCCCCTGTCATGTCTCCATAGGAAACCTCAGAAAGGCACGTAGGCACAGGTTAATGGGCCATCAGCACAACAATACTTTGGGGAGATTGCCTGATTTCCCCTCTGGAATGCTTGGAACAAAGCAAGGCATATCAAAGCAAGGTCCAGTTACCTGGTGCGACTATCATGCAGCCATCAGGCAGATATCACACCTTCCTTATCCTTCTGTTTCAGCCATTGTTCTTTCCAGGAAGAGGGTCTGCCCCCAAGACATGTTTACCCCTATAACTAGACCCCCTTTTCAATTCCATTTTGGAGTTCTCCCAGACTTGACTGGCAGGCTGTCAGTTGATGCTCCCCTCAGCCCCTCCCCTACACTGAGTTTTGCTCTCCACTTGTCTTTTTCCCAGCCGAAGACTTCTGGATTGGTACCGTATTACCCTCTACTCTCATTCCCTTCCCCTGTCCATTTTCACCTCTTTCCATTTCCATTTCCTGGTGTGCTTGTATGAGCATTTAATGCTGAATGAGTGTGATTAAACATATTTTCTAATAAAATATCTTGAGTGAACTTATAGCCTGGTTCTTTCTTGATCTGATTCCGTAGACACTGGGTTACAAGATCTCACTAGGTGTGTCCCCACCCTCCGCATTGTTCAAAGCCAGTGCTCTGCTAATTTCCCCAATTTTGGCAAGTCAGAGTAACATTCTTTCTCTCTCTTTCTCTCTGTGTGTACAGATATATATGTGTATGAATAGCCCCACTTGATACTGGATGTAGCCCTTAGGGCAAAACGTTTATGTACCTTTGATGTGCTCAACAGAGTTGACTGGTTCAACTGTTTCCACAGAGGTGGCAAGTACATTCTTAATTTTAATTCTCCCACTGCTGCTCTGAGTTCTGTGGGAGCTCTTGGTCAATGGGGTGTTCCTCTATATAAGCTCATCCACGAGTAGGCACCTTGTTCCCTTTCAGATATTGTTGGGCTACAATTCCTGTCATTCCTCACCATGTTGGTTACAATGGATACTGCCTTTGTTACCCCAAACCATGACTGACTCAGTGGTCCACCCACAATGCCAGTACCTCCATATGATTATGCAGAGTTAATTAGCTCAAAGTTAGGAGGCCTGCAAGATGAGAATAAGTTAATGAGATCTTTCCATCAATGTTTACAGGATCAGGCAGGAAAGAACCAACCAGAGATTCAAAGGTAAACTAAAAGTGTGTTTTATTGAGGGGAATTCACTCACTCATGCACACAAGATACAAATAGCCACACAGTCACACAAGAGCTAACTGAAGGATAAAGGGAAGAAAAATTATGGATAGTGAGGCTGAGGGCTTGGGGTTATAATTACCAATCTAGAAGACTAGTGAAGAAGCAGTGGGGTGGCTTAGACTTGTGTCTAAGGGCAGACCAAATCAGGATTTGGAAAATGGTGTCCAGCATTTCAGGTATTGCATCTGACTGCTCAAAATGAAGGTCTTACATACTCTCTATTTCTCTCCCTGAAGGGGTGTCAGTATGGATCCCAGCCTAGTGGACAACGAGAGTTGCAACAGAGATGATGGGGTCCGGATGGAACTAATGGGCTCAATTCTTAGGGAACAAAGAGATAATAGCTGTCATAATCGCTCTGTATTGTTGAGAGGTTGGGAAGTTGAGGCAGAAAAACATCCAGGTGTGAGAAAGCTGGGTTAAGACAATCACTGTTTGGGGGAACGTTGGCTTGACCATTGTACTCCATTGGAGAGGTTCAGCTTTTGCATAAGCCTATTATCTCTGAGGTTGCCCTGTAACCTTCCTGACAATGATTTTTGGCTGCACCTGGAGGAGGTATGGGCTGACCATCCTTGAAATCACACATTTACAGTCAGTAATTTTCATCTGTCCAGTTTGATCTTCCAGTCACGTCTGGTCCCATTTTATATCAATGCCAATTAATGTAGCTTGCCAATTAAATAATATTTGCCAATTAAACCATATCAATTTTGGGGGGTGCACGGGGCTGTAAGACAGTCCAATACCATCTAAAGGGCCACAGCTCCCACTCCACAGTGACGCTGACGCAGCACATGCACTGCTTTCATCACCAAGATAAAATGTGAGCATTTCTGCAGGTTGACATGACCCATAGTGACCTGTAGGTATGTAGTGGAAAAAAAGAAGAAAAATTCTTCTAGACTGACTCCACCATCTGTTTCTTAACACATGCAGCATACCACAAAGTGCCACATATTTTAGATTGGGTGGGCAGAAAGTAGATTGAAATCTCTTGAGAGATTTCTCAGTGATGTATGGTAGATCATCAGGGCTCCCCAGATTCTGTAACAATTGCAGCTGTTGCATCTAAATTATGCTATGAGACTTCTTCAAGTATAGGAATGCAGAGGTATGTTTGTATTTGTGCATGGAGGTCAGGCCAGTTTATGGGGAATGATGGGGAATGCTATGGCCCTTGTAACACTATTGCAGTGTTAGCAGCCCTAATCAGCAAGGCCATTGTTTTCAACTCGTCAAAATAAATCCCTCCTACCCCTCTAATCTACCACATGGATGCTGTTTTGTCCATGCTATTAGTACATTGTCAGGGAAGCAAGAGAGGGAATGGAATAGAATCCTAATAAATGTGGGGATATATATCTCCCGTGCATAATTTCTTGAATCTAAAACACATCAAATTTAGTAGACCCTATGTATGAATAAAGGGTTCAAAACCTTATACCATATATCCAAGACAAGGAAATGTGGCACTAGTCCTTCAAAAAGACTTCCTTTTTTAAAACTTGCATTATTGTATGCCTTGAAGTCATTTCTGACTTAGGATGACTCTAAGGCAAACCTATCAGGGGGTCTTCTCAGGCTGAGAGTGTGTGACTCTTCCAAGGTGACCCAGTGGGTTTCCATGACTGAGCAGGGAATTGAACCATAGTCTTAACAGGGCTCAACACTCAAACCACTATACCACACTGGTTACTTACCAGAAATCTAAGAGCTACAACATTTTTCTACCTTAATTCAATAAACTTCAATCTATCTGTCTATCTTTGCACCCTTTCTTTTTATAGTGTTGATTACCTCTGCTCTTTGCAAACAGACTATTTCCTATTGCAACATTTACCTAGGAGGTGATCAATTTGCATCTCAATGATGCTGTGATACATCACTTAAGAAGGAAGAGGAAGGAAGGAAGGAAGGAAGGAAGGAAGGAAGGAAGGAAGGAAGGAAGGAAGGAAGGAAGGAAGGAAGGAAACTTAGAATTCCGGCCAGCTAATGTTCTATACGAATATCAGGTAAAATACCTAGAACCTGAATAGAAAGTAGATGACCCAAGAATATGGCAACCCTATGCAGAATTCATGGCCCTCAAATTTGTGGTACTGTCTGTGCCAGTGCCACAACATGTAGAGATTGCCTGTTTAGGGATACTGTTTTTTACACAAAATCCAGATCCCTTTCATCTGAATGAATTAGAAGCAGATCCAGAACTGTGTGCTGTTCTGGTGCATTCATCTTTAAACAATTTAATCAGGAGCAGAACACAGGAGGTTCAAAAAGCAAAAGATGTCAAGGCACCATAAGACATTTGTGCAGCCTGCTCCTTTCTTAAGCCCATTCCGATTTGAGGATGGACATCTATGAAAGGATCACTTCATATGTGGCCAGATTCTGAGGTCATGCTTCACATTTCACTTAGGTAGAGTCCCATTACAGTGAGTGAAAACTGGAACAGCAATATACAAGAAGTCAGGACTGCAGGACTCAGCCAAAATTAAATACTGTAAAATGATATCTTCAATACACATACACACTTAGCAATGGACTAGTGAAACTATATCATTGCATTTGGTAATGGCTGCAGTTGATATAGACAATGATAAAGGGTCCCTGAGTAAACAGAAGACTATAATTTCTGTGGTGCATTCTCATTATAAACCATTAGTCCACGTTTACAAACAGGAACTATTCTCTGTAAAGACATTTGCCTTCTATTGTCTCTAATGTTTTTGCAAAAGTCAGAACCTTGTGTTGTGGTAACAGCAGAAACAACCTGAAGCATTCCAGTGCTTGAGAATAAAGAAATCTTTGTAGTTTAAAGAATCTTTATACTCAAATAAATAATCTTAATAATTAAAGAATCTTTATAGTTAAAGAAATAATTTTGAAAATCCAGATGAAAAGCTAGAACCCCATGTGGAAGGAAGAAGATTTAACCATATGCTATTTCTCCTCCAGCACTTAGTGAGGCCACCAATCCACACTATAATTACTACGGTATTGTGTACAGTCAAGTTGACTCCAACTTATGGCAACCCTATCCTATGGTTTTCTTGATGACATTTGCTTACAGATTTACCATTGCCTTCCCCTGAGGCAGAGAAGGTGTGACTTGCCCAAGGCTACCTAGTGGGTTTCCATGGCTGAGCAGGAATTTGAACACTGGTCTATCAAAATCCTAGTCCATCTCTCAAGCCACTGTACTATATTGGTCTTCCCCACATCACTATCAAAATGACTAAAAAGTGGCATCTTTATCACTATAACTAAAAATTACAGTTATACCACAAAAGGACTAAAGTTATTGAATTGGCAGTATGTTCCAAAAAGGACAAGAGCTCATTTATCATGACCTCGACCCATATTATTTTAGCTGTTTTAACTTCAATTGGATGACTTCGCCTTTGTACATACGGCTGTATGTCTTCTTTTTGCTTTTGATGTCTATTGTCCTGTTGATTTATCTACATCTATAATAAATACAATGTGAGAGTGAAGTTATTTCTCATGAAATGTAATTATACACTAGTTGCTGGGAAAATGAATTCATGAGAACTAATTCATTTTCCCAGCAACTAGTGTATAATAAGTAGCACATAACAAGCTTTAAAGTGTACTTCTGTTTCTGAACTCCTGAACAATTCAAGGTAAAGATGCAGCTTTTATGCTTACACCAACTAAAACTGAAAAAGCAAGTACAGAACATTCTTCCTTTGTAACAATTGCATGTTGACACCTCAGATCAAATAACTAGTGCAAATTAATGTTAAACTATCATCTTTAAAGGCCATTTTGTACCACCAGATTTAAAAATAATCCTTACAAGATGTGTGCATAATGTACATAATCAAAATGTCAGGCAAGCTTGGGAAAAACCATGCCATCTTTTTAAAATGAGTTGAAATGATGGGGATAATGCAAAAGATAGCTGCACTTCTTAATGGCACCATTATTTACCTTCTGTTATTCTCTGAATGGCTACCTCTATTAAATTGTCAAGAACTAATATATGTTTCTGCAGAAATATGTTCCTTTCAGGTTTTCTCACTATGTCACAAATGGATGCAAAGCAATGAAGTTGTTTCCGCTGGGATTACTCCATGTACAGTCTGCATGTACACTCTTCATTAGCCCCATAAAGCACTCTGTAGATTTTCCCAACATCCAACAATAGAAGGAGGTCATCCAGAGTTCTGTCTGTGCAGAAGATAGATAAATTAAGTTTGTATGTTGGTGAAATGGACTTAGGAGGTAGGAAATAATAACCAGTGAAACTAATGAACAAAGAGGAAGGGAGAGACAGCTACCTTGATCCCACAATATTAAACCAACATTTTCTTTCATATGTATTTATATTTGTCATTATTTCAACTTGTTGGATTCTCCATTCCCAAGGTACAGAATGACTAACATTAACTGCGACTAATGCAAGATAAATACAAACTATTTCTAGTCAACCTCTGAAATACATTGTTAGCATCAAATCCTGTCAGATCTTCGGAGCTAAGCAGAGACGGGTCTGGTTAGTAGCTAGAAAGGAGAATGTCTGAGAATACCAAGTACTGTGGAGTATATTCAGATGACTACAGTACAAAACCACTTGAGAGTGTCCCAAACCCTATGAAATTCATGGGTTCACCATAAGTCAACATTTTTTATTTCTATTTTATTTTATTTATTTATGTATGCATTTATTTTTATTTTTTCTTGCTCCCAGATAAAATTAAAGAACTCTTCTTCATCAGGTTTCCTGGGCAGCATCCTCATGCCCTGTCTTCACATCATAGTCATCTTGAAACTAGACTGAGACCATTGGAAAAAAGCCCTGCTTAGTGCTGCCACATCTCAGAGCACTGGCTGAGGTCTCTGGAAACTGCTGTGCTTTTTTGGATTTTCAAGCAGGAAGATAAAGCTCAGGGTGAGTTTCACCAGAAGAAAATTTGTTTTCCTCCATCCATTCCCATCTGGTGCCAGTATACTCTACAACAGTCCTGATATGGCATGGACAGTCCCAATTAACCCTCTCTTGTCCCACTTTTCAGCTACTTTGAAAATGTCCTAGTTTCTTTCTTCTCCCACTTTCTCTCTGTGCCCTCAGCTTACTTAAGTTGCTATAAATTGAGTTCAAAATGAAAAAGTGGTTTGTGCTCAGTTACCTCAGCAGGGAGGAGAGGAGAGAAGGGGGCAGAATCTTGCTTGTCCCAGTTGGATCAAGCAGAAGTAAACTGCTGCAGCCTCTCCTGGTTTGTTCTTCCTCATTAATAACTTTTGACATAATCATTGCACTCCGCTGTTGCTCGGCCACACACATCTCAGTTTTCTAAAATGTTGAAGAGCCTGTGCCAGGGCTGTCCAACTTAGTGCATAGTGTGTTGTGCTTGGGCAATGGCAGTATACCAAAATTGAGGAGCACAGACTGGGGACGAAAGAAGAAGGCACAAGCACTTGGTCCCACTGTGTCATCTGAAGCAAGGCAAGAAATCACCAGGGGCTTGAATCTTACATCAGCTACTTAGTTAAGTAACTAAGTAACCCTTCCAAGCCAATTCCCACCCCTACCTCCCAGAAAAAAAATATTCACTCATGCTCCAGTTTTCAGCAGAATGGATCTCCTTTTCCCCATGTAACTGATGCTCAGTAAAGAAGGTTTGGGGACAAGTTACAATCATAGCAATAGTGTCAGAATCATGACTTTACAGCAATTGTGAATATGAACAGTTAGCTAGATTTACTCATTCACAACTGTTTTGTATTCATGGTAGCTACTTAGTCATGATTTTGACATTATTGCCACAATTGAAACTCCTCCCCTCAAAAAAAACCCAAAATAAAAACCAGACATATTTTACTGGGAGAAAAGCAGATCCATTCTACTAGAGACTGGAACATGAGTGAATGATGTTTGCATCAGATTTGGGGCTGGGCTTGGCCTGGAAGGGGCTCCAGCCAGGGTCACAACTTATGATCCTTCTGGCTTTGTGGAATGGTAGTGAACTCCATTGGCCACCCAAGGAGACCTTGGAGGGCCACATACTCACTCCCCCACACAAAAAAACTACTTTTGTGTTCTCAAATTACCTCTAGGGAGCTAGGAGACATTTCAACCATGATTGAGAGCCTTCCCTGGGTCCTTTTAGGCTCAAGAGAAGCCTTTTTTTTTTTTAACTACAGGTAGTCAATTCCTACTATAGGAAGACAGGTGATGGCAAAATGTATAGCTGCTGTGCACATTTCTGAGCCAAGGTATGCTCTGTTATATAACAAATCTTTGGAGGTGGGAGATGAATGATATTGGTCAGAATATAGAAATTACTGAAATTGTTTTCCATCTCTACTAAAAGCCATCAGTAGATCAGTCATCTGATGGCTTTTATGCTGTCTGAATTCATGAAGACATTGATTTCACTTTCTCTATAACCTGTTTATAAAACTCATATTATTTTCATCTTGCCTATGAAAAGTAACCAATATATACATAAATGGTGCAGAATGATGGAAGCTGCAGTTCAACTGCATCTGCAGGGCCACATATAACCCATCCTTGATGAATAAATATGTGCAATTAAATTCTTACCCAAAACTAAAATGAGCAAAATTCTTAGTTCACCCTGATTCTAACTTTTAAAAAATCAAACAAACCCATAAACACAAAGGTTTTGGAAGAAAATTAGAGAATTCCTCTCTTAAGCAGAGCAGGGTGGAAAAAAGACTATCATCTATCATCTGAACCATTTATTTCTGTTTCTAATCCACATTGTGCAAGAATTAAATATATGGGTTTTTTTTAAACAAAAATTAACAATCCAAGATTAGGCAATTAATAGTAATATTTCCCAGAAATTCCAATTGTGGCATTGTTGAATGGAAAACAATACTACCATTGGTGTTATTCAGCCACATATGTGGTCTCTTGAGAAGTTGTGCATTCTCCTCACTCAAGAGGCAGCTTTTTCAAATTAAAGTTAAGATATCACCAGGTCTGCGTATATAATCTTACACTATTGCTGTCTGTCACAGGTTTTCTGTCAACAAACAGGGAACTTTAGACTTCGGGCCTGTCAAAGCCTGCATCTTAGGGGAGCAATAAATACACTTGGAAAGATAAATGAAATCTCAAAGGACAAATTGACACAATGTTAAGAATGCTACTTTTCTCTGCTCAAAAAACAAAGGGAAAGAAAAACAACTGACAAAGATTTTCTCTACCTTGGGCCCACAGCCCTTGCATTCAAATGGATAATTTAACACTATAGCAATCTAGCAATCACCTTAAACCTATAGATTTTCTGAAGAAAAGGACAAAAATCTGTGACTTTAGTATTTTTTATTTTTTTGGAGTAGGGTACTTAGCATTAATCAACGAAACAAATGCAATAGACAGCTTTCTATAGTACAATTTCTCCCATCTCAAGTTAAAACTAATCTCAGGTTATTTTTAAAATAAAGAAAATTGCAATAGTTTTTGGACCGGGACTTTGGTTCAGCATGGTACAGTAGTCAGAGTGGGGAGATCCAGGTTTGAATCGTCATTCAGGCATGAAACTAACTAAGTGAATTTGGGTTAGTTACTCTCATTCCACTCAAACTACCTCACAGGTTTGTTGTGAAGATAAAAAAGAAAGAGGAGACTTTGAACTCCTCAGAGTAAAGATATATAACATTAACAAACTGTTAATATTAAAGTATTAAATTGCTACATAGCTAAGTAGCTAAATATACACAAAGTTATGTAACATACACTGTGGTAGAAGATTCCAGCCCATATTTCTAAGCTCTGGGTTAGCAGTTGGCTGGAAATTCTGGCAATTGTACTCCAGAACTATGACTTTTCCAGAATGGGGTCAGAAATGGACTTGGATCCATGAGATTGAAAGCCTTTTCATCTCTCTCAGAAGGCCTAGAACTAGGTCCATCTGCTATAAAAGCCTAGACCTAGCACAGATAACTTTGGTATTGGTTTCATGTACCTCATCTACTAGGCCATCCACTAGGATTTTGGACCATCTTTCCCCCTGCTTAAGGTCAGTGAACAGGAACCCACATCTTCACTCTTTACTGCCATCCCATTTGGAATTGCTGTCCAGTATTCATATGACAGCCAGTGTGGTGTAGTGGTTTGAACACTGGACTACAACCCTGGAAACTAGGGTTTGATTGCCCACTCAGCCATGGAAACCCACTGTGTGACCTTGGGTACACCACACACTCTCAGCCCCCCAAAACTCCCTGATAGGTTTGTCTTAGAGTTGTCACAGGTGTCAGCTGTCTATACCAGGCAATATAGCACAGGGTCAGCAGGAGGCCATTCAGAGTCAATAGAAACAACCAACAGTTAGTACAGCTTGCCTCTTCACAGTCCAGAAACAATCCAAAAGTCCAGGAATCCAGCAGGCACAGTTAGACAGTCCAGGGTCAGAAAATACAAGCAAGGAGCAGCAACACACAAGTTACTTCTGACATTGAGCTACTGCCCTGTGCCTTCCTTAAGAAGGCTAGAGCCAGCTGGCTCTTATCCCAGCCTGATTAGCTCCTGGTGTGCTTGCTTCTGCATGTCCTCCTTTGAGGCTGCTGTTCACCTGTGGAAGCCAAGTCCTGGCCTACGATAAGGACCACCATAAGTTGGAAATGACTTGAAGGCACACAACAACGACAACAATTCACATACAATTTTATGACAATGTACATGGAAACAAGCCCACTTAACTCAATGGGATTTACTTCCAAGAATATATGCATGAGACTGTGCTGATAATGAGTATGGAAAAATGATGTTGAAATCAATGAAAGAATTCAATGTTTCATAGGAAAAAAGCAAACCAAAACCATGTAAGAAGAATCTCCTCAGAGGAACCAAATTGCATCTAACTTGCTATTTTTGAATAGAAGATGTTTGTTTAGATGCACCATAGGTTTTATTTTCATAACACTTCTTACTGTCTGAAGTACATTTGTACATTATTCCAACCTTGATATATTTTTGAGATACTGGAAAACGGGTGAAATAGTTTCAATTTTCTTTAAAAAAAATTAATCATATTAAAGGGATTTTTTAAAAGTCTTCACAATGCAGCTGTATATAGATATATTCAGAAATAAATTATTAAATGCACAGCATACAGCTCAAACCTAGTTTTCAGATTTTCCTACAAGTAAGCATGTGGGATCAGAACCAGAAATGTCCCATTACATGCAACTGAGGATAGGATAGTCTTTCTCCTCACTAGCCTAAATTTGGTTCTCTGAACAGAGGAAAAGCAAAAGAAAAAAAATTATTTGGGATCAGTTGAACCTCCCTCTCTTAGCCCCATGGGTAGGAGAAAAGGGTTAAATCTCCCCTTCCATGATGGGCTCCTTACAGATCATGCCCTCACACACTGACTTGTAAGTGAGGAAAATGCTACACAACTTTCAGCAGCTACACATTTCATGTAGCGTTTAGCTTAACCCTGAGTTGAATGTGATATACTTCCAAAACTAATGTTTATAGGATTGTTGTCTTAGCAGTGTGAGCCAGTGTGGATCAATGGTTTGAGTGTTGGCCTAGAATTATGTGACATCAGGATTCAAACACCCACTCTGTCATGGAAACTCACTGAGTGAACTTGTGCAAGTTACATTCTCTCATATTATGGCTGTTTCTGCACTACAGTGTTATAGTGCTATGATTCCACTTTCAATATCCTATGGAATTCTGGGGTTTGTAGTTACTGAGGCCAAAGAGCTCTCTGGCTGCAAATTCTAAATGACCCTCCCTAAACTGCAAGCCCTGGGATTCCACAGGATATTGAAAGTGGAATAATAGCACTATAATCGTGTAGTGTGGAAATGGCCTTAAAATGTTGTGGGGCTTTTTTTTTTTTTGGAAAAAAAAAAAGTGGAATAATAGCAATGTAACAGTGTAGTGCAGTAATGGCCTTAGAGGAAGGAAATGGCAAGCCTACTTTGATTAAATCCTTCCAAGGAAAGACTAGGGCCCTTTTTGCAGCTTACCTGCTTCCAGTATGGGCATGGGGATCACGCAAGCAACCTCTAGTGAGAGGCACTCTCATTTTCTCTGCTCCTGCTCCATAGTAGCTGTCTGCTGGCCAGTAGGCAGCATGAGGGCTCCGCCTCTTCCTTCCGCAGTGCAGCCAGGTACTTTCCCAGGCTGTGCTGAGGGAGGAAGCATGAGGGCTGCATCTCTAGAGGCTCTGCACAGACGGTAAGTGCGTGTGAGGCCCTGGAGTGAGGTGCAATCACACATCATTTTCAGCAAGAAGCCGAAAATGATATATTGCATGATCGGCACCTGCTGGCCCCAGCAGCATAGCGTGATTGTGAGGATGTCATGTGGACCAGTCCTTGCAATCACACAATGCTCTGGAGGCCCTTTCACATGAGAAAAGGCATGCAAAAAGGGCTTAGAATAACTCCCTATAAGTTGGGAGTCAACCTGAAGGCATACAAAAACAAAAAGGCAAGCATATTGAATTAGTACAATCCAGTAAACAGTACTGCACAGAGAAATATTTCTTCAAAATGTGTGTCTTTAACTCTTTGCCTTGTGGGATTTTAATAGAACTTTTCTACTTAATCACCAACCTCAATCAGACTACTTAATAAGATGATAAAAGTTTGGAGCCCTGTTAAATGTTGAGGTAAAGGCTCTGCGATTTTGATCAACCTGTACAAGAGCCCCTGCCTTGGACAAATCTGATTTTGACTAACAAAGCAATTATTGTAGTACAACATCGCTCACATGTTTCCTTACAAAAATGTTGTACCATATGAATCAGGAGGAATGTGGGACTCTCAACTTCTGTGTCAAGCTGCCAGATAAATATTTACAGCACACTCAGGAATTAGCTTAATGTATTTGACTTAAATCAGGAAAACTCTTTCCAGACACAGGGTTCATGAAATGTGCTATCAACATCCAGGACTGGCCTTCAAAAATCACACAGGAGGTGAGCTATCACATGGCTGCCCTGGGCTACTCTGACTCAAGACCATCTGTTAATGTGTTGGTGATTCTGAGGGGAAAATGCAGCATTTCATACAAACTACAAGAGTCTTTTCATTTAATTTTCTTTTATTTGGCGACTGTAAATTCTAAGGCTGAATATGCAACCCTTTGAAATGTTACTGAAATGCCACTGAAGTGCTAGGGACACTGGTGAGAAAATCCTTGCTGGACTTATAGCTGCCATTTTTTACTTTTCCTATATAGGTCAAACAGCTTTGTTGTTTTTTAATAATTTGTCTTGTAACCTGTCAATAGTCTCAAAAAGAATGGTAACATTTTCGCACTAGACTGCTATAGCGCTATTATTCCACTTTCAACATCCCAACCCCTCCCTAAACTTCAAACTCCAGGATTCCATAGGATGTTGGAAGTGGAATAATAGCGCTATAACAGTCTAGTGTGTAAATGGCCAAGGAAAAGAAGAGGAGGAAGACAGAAGATACTCTAGCTTCTTTCTAGCTTCATCATCTCATCATCATTCCTCCATCGTATGCCAAGGGATCTCTGAGTGGCAGAAGTAAAATAAATAAAATTCATTTAACAGCTTGAAATTTAAAACAATCAAAATAATTTTTAAAAAACCATCATAAAGAAACTGATGATGATCTATAAACAAATGAATGGACTGATGAAATTGGGCCCTTTCACACTGTACAGTTGTATCACTATGATTCCAGTTTAACTACTATGGCCCTGTCCTATGGCATCCTGAAGCTTGTGGTTTGGTGAGACATAAGAATTTTAAATACCCCCTTCCTAAACTGCAATTCCTGGGATTATATAGGAGGAAAACATGATAGTTAAAAGGAAATCATACACCCTTTTCGCACGGGCTTTCCCGAGCGAAATAGCCCCGTGAGCCGTGCGGGAGTGGGAGTGCCGCTCCACACGACGCACTCCCACTTCCGGCGCTCTCACGGGGCTGCAGCGGCGCGAGCGCGGGGTTTTTGATTTTCGCTTCCAAGCGAAAATCACCCCGCGCTCGCGCAACGCTCCCGGCGCCCACCCGCACTTACCTGTTGTGCGGTGCGTCGGAGAGGCAGCCGGGTAGGGCTTCCTTCCCTCCGCTCCTGCGGAAGGAAGGGGCGGGGCGGGGTGCTTGCTTCGCTTGCATCCTGCTTCGCACGGGTGGGGGGCTGCTCGCGACAGCCTCCCGCTTCGCACGCGCGGGGGGTGGGTGGGCGCGACTGTCGCTCGCTCCTGGCGCGCGCGGGGGATGGGTGGGCACGACTGTCGCTCGCTCCTGGCACGCGCGGGGGGTGGGTGGGCATGACTGTCGCTCGCTCCTGGCGCGCGCGGGGGGTGGGTGGGCGTGACTGTCGCTCGCTCCTGGCGCGCGTGGGGGTGGGTGGGCGTGACTGTCACTCACTCCTGGCGCGCGCGGGGGGACGGGCGTGACTGTCGCTCGCTTCCCGCGTGCGCGGGGGGCGGCGCGAGAGGCTCCTGCTTCTCGCGCAAGCGGGGGAGGATGGACGTGCGAGCCGCCTCCGCCTCCGGGACGCTGCCGCTTCCCCGCTTGTTCCTTTGCCTGCGGAAGGAACGAGCGGGGAACCGGCAGGCTCTCGAAAGAGGCTTTTCGCGCAAGCCGCCCACCCCGGCTCACGCAAAAAGCCTCAGTGCGAAAAGGGCCATAGTGCTAGAACTGTGTATCATGAAAAAATTTCTAAAATCTATAAACATCACTATAGTTTCTCAAGACCTCTGTGTACATGTGTTTGTGTGTGTGCGCGCACATGCGCCTTCAAGTCATGCGTCAACTTATGATGACCCCATGAATTTCATAGGGTTTTCTTAGGCAAATAATACTCAGAGGTGGTTTTGCCAGTTCCCCTTCTGAAATATAGCCTAAAGCTCCTGATATTTGTTGAAGGTTTCCCATCCAAGTACTAGCCAGGGCTTGACCCTGCTTGGCGTCCAAGATCAGACAGGAATTGATGCCTTCAGGCCTAATTTTGCATTATTGGAAGCACATTGACTCAGTGCAAGAGGAAAGAATCACATTAGCCCCACTCGCTTCTTTCCGTAATTCCATCATGCTCCTGACACTGAAGTTAGTAAGTCTAGAGTGTCTCTGTTATGTATGAAGGCTCTGAACACAGAAAATCATCTTAGAATGCCCAATTGTCTACAGCAGAGACTTTCCTCTCCAGATTTGCTCTGCACTATAACAATAACTGATGAGGGAGACATAAGCTCGTGTGTCTTCTCCACATCATGTGCTGAGTCAACATGCTTTAAATCTGAGGTAGAATCATAAAACCCTCCAGATGCGGTTGAACGCAAAGTCCTAGCGGTCTAGCCAGCCTAGCCAATGGAGAAGAATTGCAGTCTAACAACATCTGGACAGCTGCTTTAAGTAATGCCTGAGTAAGGCTTCCTCTGAGACAGAAAGTGCTTCTTCCAAGTTGGAAAGTATTATTTTATGAAAGACACTGAGCTTCCTAGGAAGGAAATTCCACTCCTACTTAGGAGGAGCTGTATCTGGCAACCACCTCCTGAACTTCAGCTTGGAAGGAGCACACAAACTATGGACTTCCTTGTAGACCTTACAAAGTCATAGGGTTGGAAGGGTCCTTGGATGTCATCTCCTCCAATCCCCTGCTTGGTGCAGGAATATTGCACCTATAACATCTCTATAACATTACCTCCAATGAAGGAGAGCCCACGACCTCCAAAGAATTCTCACATCAGCTCAGACTATGTACAGCCGAGGTCTGATTCCATACAATTTTATACCATAGGTTCTAGTCCTGCCCTCTGGAGCAACAGAAAACAGGTCTGTTTCTCCTTTTATGTAACCGTCCTTCAGATAGTTGAATACAGATCTATCACGTCTTCCTTTAATATTATGTCTTATAAGCTAATCGTACCCAGTTTCTTCAACTATTCCCTGAAGGTCTTGGGTTTCTACTTTAAGCCACAAGAAAGAGTATTATTTATGCATATATTAACCTGAATCCTATATTGGTGATTCCTAAATAGAGTAGACCCATTAAATCAGTTGAATTTACACAAATGTTGATTAACCATTCAACAATTGATTCAATGTAGCTGAGCTAATTGAGATCAACCAATAAGATCCAGCCCATTGTTAGAATTTTTTGACCTTTCTGTCAAAGATCACAGCTATCTTTTTGCAGTAAAGCATCGTGATTGACTGTTGTGGGTATACAAAACAATTCTAATCCTGTTTGTTTTGTTTCCATATCTGCCCAGTGGATTTGGACTCCTGGGTGAGCCTATTTGTTTTCAAAAGAAAAATCTTCATTCCATCACAGTTCTATTTTTACACACAGGAGATACTAACTGCTGGCAGACTGGAACGTGATTGTGTGAATTCCCATTGCTGTCTCTTACGAAAGAGATAATTGATGTAGCCTTTCTCTCATTCTTATCTCGCAGGGGTGTTTAACTGTAAAATACAAGGTCCGTTTTGATTTGTGACCATTTAGGCTGGGTGGCCCAAACAGCTTCTCCGAGGTGTTAACAGCCATATAGCAGCTTCTTCTTTTCTTTTCTTTTCGTTTCTTTTTCTAAGCACACAGACAGCTTTAATGTTACACCAAAGGAAAATAGCTATCCTGAGAAAAGAACCACTGAATATACACCTGACAGCATTTGTTTAAAATGGGATTTGCTTTCTTATGAAAAAAACTGAAGTTGGTGAGATAAGTGTATGCAGCAGAAGCACCAATGACAACAAAAGAAGGCCAATAAGCAAAAGGAAAATATGATGTAAAATATGACCACAAACCAAGGATAATCTGAACTTAGACCATTTCCACACTAGACTGTTATAGTTCTATTATTCCACTTTCAACATCCTATGGAATCCTGAGGTTTGCAGTTTGGGGAGGGGCCAGCCAGTCCCTCCCTAAACTGCAAACCCCAGGATTCCATAGGATGTTGAAAGTGGAATAATAGAACTATAACAGTCTAGTGTGGAAATGGCCTCAGTTGCAGAGCTTGGAGGAATTACTTTTTTGAACAAAACCTTGAGTTCCCCAGCCAGCATGAGGAGGTTGTGGGAGTTTGGATCCAAAACAGTAACTTTCCAAAACTCTGAGAGTCAATCCTATGTTTGTCAGATCAGAAGGGATTCCTGCCATGTTCAGTGCGAGGAGAAACCTGCCAAGCCTGTTCATATGCACCTCTATGCAGCACATGTCTTAGTCATGACTTAAAACAATTTCACTGTCTTTCAGTGACACTTCTAATAATCAATGATTATCAAAACCTCTAATAATTAATAATTACCAAAAGTGGAAATTACAATAAGACTGTACACTATAGATATGCACATCTATCAAGTCTGTTTCTGGACATTTTCTTCCTCCATGTAGTTTACCCTCCCCCATGCAGGACTGCATTTTCTCACTTTCTCTCATCCACCAATCTCCTTGTGCAGGGGTTACTACTCAACAGTATTTGAAAGTATAGTAGTTTCCCACAGTTCATCTTTCTGTGTTTCAGTTACCTGCGGTCAGACTTTTACCTCACAACTCTCCTTCTTCCCTCCTTGCCCCAATCTATCGTTTGGAGTCCAGGCAATGGCACCCATGCTATCTTTTCTGGGCCCTGCCACTCATACCTTACTTGCCCCCCCACTTGAAACACCTTTCCATCAACACTACCATAGGAAATGGCTCTGATGTCACCAGAAGTAGCCTTCTAGCTCTGCAGGGACCATACAGAAGGTTTATATTGTCTGGCAGTATAAAGCCTCTCTATGGTCCCAGAGAATCTAGAAGGCTACTTTTGGTGATGCCAGAGCTGTTTCTAGCTCTACTACTATCCAGTAGTATGAAGTCTCTCTATGATCCTTGTGAAACTAGAGGGTTTAGTATTATCCATAGTTTCGGGCCTCCAGGAGGGATCTTGGAACATATCCCTCATGGATAAGGGGTATGGGGACTACCGTAGGTTTTCTTTATCCCACTCTGATAATTGTTTATTCATTCATTCACTCATTCAGTAGATCTATTTCTTGGGGGGGGGAAATATATATCCATCATTTAAGAATCACAGAGCCACCAAATTGGAAAGTACATCAATAGTCATCTGGTCCAACACACTGCCAATGCAGAAGTCCACAGCTAAAGTATCTCTGAGAGACAGCCATCCAACATCTGTTGAAAAATTTCCTATTCAGCCAGATGGATAACAATCTCACAGTGGTATTTGGAGTCACAATGGCAGCCATAACAGTGCATGTCACAATATTCCATAATTTTTTTAAAGTGTAACTGGCTCTATCCAGTGTAACATACTACCTGCCCAACACATTTACTGTGTGTTTTTTCAGTGTTATTCTTAGGATGTCCCAAAATCATGTTTTCACCATTATGAGCCTTATCACACATATGTTATAGTTCTATATTCCACTTTAACTACCATGGCAATGTCAGACACAGCCCTGAGCTTTGCAGTTTAAGCAGGGCCATTTAAACTTCTCAGCTAAATTACTCCTTGGCCTCGCTAACCTACAGATCCCAGAATTCCACAGGTTGTTGCCATGGACATTAAAGTGAAATATAGAACTATAACAGTGTAGTATTGTAAGGCCCCACTTTGGGGATCCCCAGTACCAGTATGGTTTGGATGGGCACCATACCTAATTGGCATCATACATAATTGGCAGGAAAGAATTTGACTGTAAATGTGAGAAGCATAGGTCAACTCCAAAATTCCTCCAGGTAAGACTTGAGTCATTTGTCAGGCAAATACACACCATTCCTGTGGGTAATAGGCTTAAATAGAAGCTGGACTTTTCCAGGGAATCCAACTGTGAGGAGCCCAAAAGGACACTGATTTACAGATATCCATCCCTTGTACACCTGGATTCTTTCCTCTTTCCTCACAGCACCCACAACAGACAGCTATTACAACATTCATCATGTCTTCATCAATCAAAGCACTAAGCCCATCAACAGGTGAAAGCCTCATTGTCCAACACAGGTTCCCTTTGTCTTTCATCTGGAACCTTCACAGCCACAAGCCACTTCCAGGGTACAAATACTTCTGCTTTGAGGAGGCCCAGTGCAGTCTCTTGAAGATGTACCCGTCACTCTGTCCATCTGGCTCCTGAATGAGGACTGCCCTTAGGTCCTACCTAAGCCAAAATACATTTCTACTCTTCTGAACTGGTAATTATAAATCCCCCCAAATCCCTCAGCCTCTCTATAATTTTTCCTCCCTTTCTCTTTCAGCCAGCTCTTGTGTGAATGTGTGATTGTGTGTATCTTGTGTGCATGCATGAGTGAATTCCCCTCAATAAAATCATTTTATTAGACAATTTTACTTGGTTTTTGGCTTGGCCTGACCCCGTAAAAATTGGGTTTAAAGATTTCGCTAGGTTACCCTGCCTCTCATACTGCTACAGCTTGTGCTCTGGCTAATTCCCATTTCCCCTTATTTGGAGCACATTGAGGTGTCCCCCAACAGACGCAGAAATCAGGGTAACAGTATGATAAAGGTATATGTTCAAGTTCCAGAAAAATGAACAAATTAGAGCTTAGGAAAGTTATTTGTTTAAGACTATAGCTTTTAGAATCCTGAGCCAGCATGGTTACTATGATTTCTGGTAGTTACTGTCTCCAAAAGTAACTATTCCAAGTTCTGCTACATTTTTTCCAGGCTTTATACAGAATTATATATCTTTCAATTCTGTATAAAGGTAGGGTAGATATTTACATCCCCCCCTTCTGGATTCCTAGAAGCCCAGGACTTGAGTTTTACTTATATATCTTTCAAGTCCTGGGCTTCTAGGAATCCAGAAGGGGGGATGTAAATATCTACCTTACATAGAAAAATGAATGTAAACTTGGATCTTGGATCTTGGATCTTTTAGCAGTGGCTCACAGGCCTTCACTCAAAACATTTTTAAAAAATAGAACTGAAAGTTTAGTGCCAGCATCCAAAACGAGAGTGCTCAAGTTATAGCTTTTTAAGCATGCATTTTGTCAGTATTGCTGCTGACCTCAAAGAATACGCAGAGTATGCATGGTGTTGAAAGGCAGGAGAGTGACATTTGATTCTATTAAGCTGGAAATGGAGCGACTGATAGTGGTGTGAGAACCTAGATAGAGGACTTTAAACCAGGAAGCATGAGAAGATGGGGAATATATTTGTAACCTGCATACATTCTGGATGTGTCTAGGCAAAGGAGAGCCTGTTTTTAATTGTAAAGTACAAGAATTTTACAGGGATTAACTAAGCTTATAGAAAACAAATGGGACAACTGGAAAGTGACTCTGGCTTGCATCCAAAAGCAAATTAACTTCCACCCTTCCTTACTACTAGGCATGGTAGGTTATGGAAGAAATGTTCCCATCTCCTCCTGTCCCTTGCATAATAGACAGCCTCTGGTAAATCTATCCAGTGAGCACTTCTGAGGACATCTCGAGGATTCTGGAAGCTGTAATTCAAACAACTAACTTTCCAATGATCTGCTTTTGAATAATGTGAGACAGAAAAATTGGCGCTATGGGCATCCAAACCCAGATCAGATAGGTTCTCCTACAGTGGGCCTCTGAACTTTCTGCTATCTTGCCAAGGTGGCTGCCAAACTCCACCCATCCAAAGGTTTCTGAGAGTACAGTCAGTGGAAGAAGGAGAGGAGGAAACAAGAATCTTTCTTACTACAAACTTCCTTAAGTTGACTTATATCAGGAGCCAAGCTTATACTTTTCTTAGGCCCTTTTTGCACATTACCTGCTCGCGGAGGTGGGGGGTGCCGTTCGTGCAAGCAACCTCTTGCGCAGGGCACTCACATTGCCCCTCCATTCTACCGCAGCTGGGTTTCCAGTCGCGAGACTGTCGTGCTAGTGCCCCGCCCCTTCCTTCCACAGCGCAGTCTGGGAGCTGTTCTGGGGGAAGGGAGTGCGACCGCCCCAGCTCACCGACGCACCACACGCAGGTAAATGCGCGAGGGCACCACGAGCATTGCGCGACCACGCAGTATTTTCGGCTTAGAGTTGAAAATAAGAAAATGTGCACGCACCCTGCTTTAGCCTCCTGAGCATCGTGGGAGTGGGAGTGCGTCATACGGACCGACGCTCCCATTCACGCGACACTCAAGGGGCACTCGTGCAAAAAAAAAATGCATGCGAAAAGGGCCTTGGTATGGACGAACCCATGGCCAGCTAGTGCTAAACTACCTAGTTAAGCTTCCATATGTGGACATAAAATGGCTTATTCACCATCAAAGTTCTGCTCTATCTTGACTGTTTGGTTTACCAAATCCTTATTACCAGAAGTTGTTTGCTATGGTTTTATTTTCCCATCACAAAAATTGTGAACCCCAAATCACTAAAATAATCTCCTGCCTTACTCTTGAGGAGACAAGTCTGGAATTACAGCAGTCTTTCCCAAATCAGCACAATCTAGATACAACTCTCATCCAGTAGTCCACCCAGCTACTAGAAAAGAGCTGGGCATGCCTCCACTCACACCCCAACTCTCCTGTACCATTGAAATGGCCAAAGGGGGAGCTGCAATGTTTAAAAAATAGATTTGAGGGGGAACACAGCTACAAAGAAATAGAGCTGCATATACATCAATGGCCATTTCCACACTACAGCCCCATCTTGGTATGAGGACACATTGAAGCCAAGCCATGACACATATTACCGTACAATGTCATTGCTCCTATCATGTCCCCAGTCATTGCAATTGTGCATTATACTACTACCAGAATAAAAATCTGGTAATAGGCCTCTTTTGCATGATGATCATTTCAGCTGGGGCAAGGCAGAAAGGGCGGAAATGCTATCTAAGTGTTTTCCTTCCTCAGTGCAACACAGGAAGAGGCCAGATGCACTGTGGAAGAAAGGAGCATGTCCCAAACATTACCATTCACCAGCAGCCAGTCAGGCGTGGAAGGAAGCATTTGGGATACATTCCCATCCCAGCAAAGGCACTGCTGGGATGATGCCGGGACATCACGGGATCTAGGTAAGGTGCAGAAAGCGCCAATGTTCCACATTGTGCTTATGCACATTATACAATGGCAGCCAGCCATTGACATGTCTTGTGCCATGCTGCTATTCTGCATATAGATATTTACACTCCACAGAGAGGAAATTGGATAGTAGTCAAAGTGTGTTTAGAACTGGACTTTGTGTTAGGGTAGCAACTTTATAGTGTCTATACACAGCTGTTCTCAGGCTACATGTCTCTCTAACAGTTTAGGCATATAATATACTGTATTTGTTTCATTTTCTGTTTGCTGATCTTAGCCACATCAGCTCTCTTCCTGTGTCAGTTAGGTTGCAGGGAGTATGAATTTGTTTATCCTCCATTTTGTAGTCTGCATTTCTCTCTCTTTCCTCCATGTTTGATAGCACAGATTACAGAGCTTCTTATCATGACATGTTATGAATTTTTTAGTATTTTTTTACAAAGATAAAACAGCTTGCTTTATTTCTTAGTTAGGGCCCATGGCGGGGGGAGTGTAAGACTGGTTGCTGCTCACCTTCTGCTTGTGAATACCTATTACTCTGCTTGTGAGATACACTATTATCTCTTAAATTCCCTAATAGTTGGCTGGATCTGTAGGGTGCAATTTGGAAGTTTGTGGGGTTGCCCAAGTTGACCTCTGGCGAAATCTTAAGTTTTGCTGAAGGTTCTACATATGGTCTCTTTAAATATATGTAAATATTACAAAGGCATTCTCTGCCTCCAGCTCTCTCTCATCCAGGTACCTCTGTTCCTAGAAATTTTTGACATTCAGGCAAGCAAGCAGCTTGTTGTCGTTATAAGAGACCACCCTTCGCATAGATGATCATCCTGCTCAAACTCAGTAAGCACAGCTGTTTCTCAGACTGTGAGTAGGAATCCATTTTTTTTCTTTGTCTTTGAACTGGAACATAATTTAATTCACCCTGGGTGAAAATAATAATCCAGGTTTGACAATGTAATCCTCTTCTATTATAGCTCTATTAAGAACATGGCTTTCAGCAGTCGCTCAGTACTTTTTGTGCTCTCGCATTTGGCTGAAACATGCAAAAGCTCTCAGTGGCTTGAGTAATAGCTTTTTTGACTACCAAGCTTTACAGAACATTATGCTGTTGTGATTCTGATTGCGCTACAGATTAGTAAAGAACTGGGTTACAGGGCAGGGGAAGAGTTGAAGGATCCAGAATATATTAGCTGCACAGTGGTCCCATTCAAATCAACAAGATTTTAAAACACATGCTAACATTTCATATTGATTTTAATGAAGCCTGCATGTGGATTGCAGCTTGGAGACAAAGGCTGAGATCCCCTCACACAGCATGTAGAATTAATGTTCCAAAGGAGAACTATACTACAGTTCTCCTTTTACCCACTCCAGGACTTAGCATTGAGCTGCTACAGTCCCCAAACTATAGCCATTCAGTGGCTGCTGGAGAGCAAGAGGGATCAAAGAAGCATCTGGCTACATCCCTGTACCCAGAAGCAGAATAATGACATCATACACCAAGATCTACTGAGGTCTTCCAGAGGTCTTGGCAGATGATGTCATCATTCTGTATCTGCCTATGGGGACATAGCCAGATGCTTCTCTGATCCTGACCCCATTCTCCCCCAGCCCCTAGGAAGGAGTGCTGAGGCAAAAGCAAGGGAATGGAATGGGAGAAAAGCCCATGTGTGACTTCCTTCTTCCATCTGTTTCCCCCTCTTCCTATTCCCTTGCCTTTGAATCTGGAGCAGAGATTGCTTTCCAAGGTGAAAGGCAAGGGAATGTGGAGGGGAGCTCCAGAAGGGAATGCAAGGGGGTGCAAAGGAGAAGTTATTCACAGTTTTTCCAGTTTCACAAGCATTCTACACCCTGCACCTGTTACCTCACTGGTAAACCCTGTCCTGGGGTCTACAATTTTGGATATTAAATATGATTCAACGTGCCTGAGAGGTCACCCGGATGAGCACATAGGCAGCAATGGTCGAACGATCGAGAACCAGGTCAGGACAATACAATCCCCTGTCATGTAGCCCCAGGAGACCTCAAGCTGTGCAAACTCACAGTAAACAAAGGGTCCTCAGCCATTGAGGAGTCAACTTGAGGGCTGGACAGCAGTACGTGTGAAAGGGATCTAGGAGTCTTAATAGACCACAAGCTGAACATAAGTCAGCAGTGTGATGTGGCAGCCAAGAAAGCCAATGCAATTCTCGGCTGCATCAATAGGAGCATGGTGTCTAGATCGAGGGAGGTACTGGTACCACTCTACTCTGCTTTGGTTAGACCCCATCTTGAATACTGTGTCAAGTTCTGGGCACTCCAATTCAAGAAGGATATTGACAAGCTGGAGCAAGTCCAGAGGAGGGTGACCAAAATGGTGAGAGGCCTGGAAACCATGCCCTATGGGGATAGACTTAGGCCCTTTTCGCACTAGGCTTTTTGCGCGAGCGGGGGCGGGCGGCTTGCGGGAAAAGCCTAGTTCGGGAGCCTGCCGGTTCCCCGCTGGTTCCTTCCGCAGCCGAAGGAACCAGCTGGGAAACGGCACCGTCCCGGAGGCGGCGGCGGCTCGCGAGTCCATCCCCCCCTGCGCGCGCAAGAAAGGAGCCCGTCGCTCCTGGCGCGCGCGGGGGGCTGCTCGCGACAGCCTCCCGATCGCGCGTGCGCGCACGGGGGGCGGGCGCGACTGTCCCTCGCTCCTGGCGCGAGCGACAGTAGCGCCCGCCCCCCCGCGCGCGCCAGGAGCGAGCGACAGTCGCGCCCGCCCCCCCGCGCACGCGTGAGCGGGAGGCTGTCGCGAGCAGCCCCCCGCCCGTGCGAAGCAGGATGCTCTCGCATCCACCGCGCTAGCTCCCCGCCCCGCCCCTTCCTTCCGCACGGGCGGAGGGAAGGAGGCGCGACCCGGCCGCCTCCCCGACGCACCGCACTACAGGTGAGTGCGTGTGGGCGCCAGGAGCGTAGCGCGAGCGCGGGGTGATTTTCGCTTGAAAGCGAAAATCAAAAACCCCGCGCTCGCGCCGCTGCAGCCCCGTGAGAGCGCCGGAAGTGGGAGCGCGTCGTGTGGAGCGACGCTCCCACTCCCGCATGGCTCACGGGGCTATTTCGCCCGGGAAAGCCCGTGCGAAAAGGGCCTTAGAGAACTGGGGATGTTTAGTTTGCAGAAGAGAAGGTTAAGAGGGGACATGATAACCATGTTTAAATATTTGAAGGGATGCCACGTAGAGGAAGGAGAGGGCTTGTTTTCTGCTGCTCCAGAGACCAGGACAAGGAGCAATGGATTCAAGCTGCAGGAAAGGAGATTCCACCTGAACCTCAGGAAGAACTTCCTGACAGTCAGGGCTGTCCGGCAGTGGAATGTGCTGCCTTGGAGTGTAATGGAGTCTCCTTCCTTGGAGGTTTTTAAGCAGAGGCTTGATGGCCATCTGTCAGGAGTGCTTTGAGGGTGTTCCTGCATGGCAGGCGGTTGGACTGGATGGCCCGTGTGGTCTCTTCCAACTCTACATTTCTATGATTCTATGATTCTATGATTAAT
Organism: Ctenosaura bakeri; assembly: GCA_948474755.1. Lineage (NCBI taxonomy): Eukaryota > Metazoa > Chordata > Lepidosauria > Squamata > Iguanidae > Ctenosaura > Ctenosaura bakeri. Next base: position 38,303 of record CAOLHI010002837.1, on the reverse strand, counting down.
GTGCTTTCCCCCAAGTTGAGCACTGATAGCAATAAAATCCTATCAGGCAAGGACCATCTACATAAATTCACACCACAACCCAAAGTAACTGAAGATCCTGAAACCTTGTGATCTCATCATGCAAAAGGAGTTGCCATCGTGGAGCTTCTTTTCCATTGCAACACCCATTGTTCTCCCCGGGAAAGGATTAGTCCTCCAGGTATCTTTTCCCCTACAACTAGTCCCAGTTTTTGAGACTGTCTTTGGATCACTCCTGGTCATACCAGTAGACTCTTTCTCCATCAGTTTGGAAATCCCCTCAGCCCTCCCTGTGCTGAGCTCTACTTCTTCGCTGTTTTTCCCAGACCAAGGACTTCAGGAAAAGGTGCGGTATTACCCCAGCTACAATCCCTTCAATAGTTCCTCTATCCAGTTTCCTCCCTTTTTCTTCTTAACAGATCTTGAGTGAGTGTGTGAGTGATTGTGTTGGTGCATGAGACTTTCATTCAATAAAATCATTTTATTGGATATCTTTGTTTGGTTTTTGGCTTGGTCTGACCCTGTAAAAACTGGGTAAAAAGACCCCACTAGGTTACCCTGCCTTTCACCTTGCTATTACTCATGCTCTGGCTAGTTTCCACTCCCTATCACGTGGAGCACATTAAGGTGTCCCTCAAGGGACCCCAGAAATCAGGGTAACAAACCATTGCTAAAGTGGAAGGGCCTCTATATATACAACCTTGGCTGTTTTATCATCCATTCTTCATGCTTGCTAGATATATTGGGGTTTAGGAAACTACCAACATTAGTAAACTACATGAACAACATGAGGATATAGAAGAATGATTTAGGAAATGTAAGAAAAAAGGAATAAGATGCAAGAACACACTGACTCGCAAGTTAAGAAAAAAAGCAAGGGGGAATCTGAGCCAGATCTCGTATAGCCAAAAATATTCAAGGATCTTTCATTACAAATTTATACTATATTGATGACTTTAAGACCTCAGGATGATAGCTACAGAGATCATTGTTCCTCTTGTTTCTTGAAACTATGGCCAAGATTCTACACCATAGTCTAGGGCCATTTCTGTACTAAACTGTTATAGTGCTATTATTCCAGTTTCAACATCCTGTGGAATCCTGGGAGGGGCATTTAGAATTCTCAGCCAGAGAGCTCTTTGGCCTCAGTAAACTACAAACCCCAGAATTCCACAGGATGTTGAAACTGGAATAATAGCAGTGTAGGGAGGAAATGGTCTATGTTTTGTAGCTTTATGAATCTTTAGCTATGTTGCAGAAGTGCAACGAACTCTTACTAGTGAATTGCAAAGATGTCTATCTGGCACAGGCAAGTGCGTTCCAATCAATGTGCTACTTAAAAATGTCTGTTTACTGCTGGACATATACTGCATGAACATAATTGGACTTAATACTTCTCAAAATCAGCAATCCAAGTAACTGCATCTATCGCTGGAAGTTTATGGACCATTGTTGGAGTAATTGATATATACCTTATAAGCCTTTCTTACAACACTCTGGATCCTCTGCAGGATTACAGGATTCCTTCACAGTTTTGTTTACAGTATTTGTTGATATTAAGAAATCCTGTACCATTACTTCTGCTCTGGATAGTGTTACTATAATTTTTGTATTGTGTATTCAGTGTCTTTAATGCTTAAAGTTAACTGTGTAGTACAGTTGTTAACAATAAATTCATTTCTATATTTTTAATATTAGTACTTTATATGTATTAATACACAGGCTTGCCACATTTTCATTTGCTTCTGATGAGCACCAGGAACTTCTGATATGTACTGGGCACTTCTTATTCACATTGGACGCTCCTGTTGCCCTCCAACACTTCCTAGCTGGTGCACATCAGGAGTACCCCAATGTGCACCAGTGCCCATTGCACATTGGGGGCCCTGGAGCATCAGCTACTCCACTGACTACAGCTGTACAATGGGACCCCTGTACCTTGTAATGTCATCACATTCCCCAAGTGAATGTGGACACTGCTGAACTACTCACTTTGATTTCCCACACACATTAAGTCCACTTATGAAGATAAAATTCCCATGCTGAATTCCAGTCTGTGTTTCTATGAAGCCCTTGCAATTAAGAGGAAAAGAAAGAACTATATAGTTATGCTGCAGTTCTATGATATGCCTGCAAGAATTTTTTTTCTAAGTGTAGTATGCTATTTTTGAAAGGTGTTGGAAATACCGTGCTAAAGATATCGGTTTCTTACATGTGTAGCAGTTTGGTAGAACTCTGCAAAGATTTTAAAAATGTGTTTTTTGGTACAGGAATATCCAGATATACATTCGTCCATGCAACATGATTTGTGGAACTGAATTCATATTCTTTTCCTCAAGCATCCCTAGCAGTAAGGCTTTTCTAATGCACAGATGCCTTTTGTGTAGTCTTGAGAGATCAGCCCTAGCGTTGCTTCCGTTCAGGCAGTAAAATGTCCTGGGCAACCCTGAATGGTCTCATATCAAATCAGCTATGGCCAGTTTTCTCGTTGTTGTTGTTGTTGTTGTTGTTGTTGTTCTGTGCCTTCAAGTCATTTCTGACTGATGGTGACCCTAAGGTGAACTGTCACAGGGTTTTCTGGGACTGAGAATGTGTGATGTGCCCAAGATCGGCCAGTGGGTTTCCATGGCCAAGTGGGGAATCGAAGCCCAATCTCCAGGGCCATAGGCCATCACTCAAGCCACAACACTGTGCTGTCTTTAATTTACATAGAATCTCAGATATCTTGCATGCAAAGGAGGTATGGTCCCTTCTGTGCAGAGCTTGGAAAAGTTACTTTCTAAAATACTATTTTCAGAATTCGTTGTGGGTTGGAGGATTGTGGCATTGGTAGTCCATATTTTTCCCAAGGTCCATGATCTTACCAATTTAGTAAGAATTATCTACATCAGCTCCAATGTGATGGGCGAGTTATCACTGCAAGGATAATTGTTGCCAAATTTGTATGTTCAGCACTTTCTTTTCTTCAATTCCTCCTCCATTCTGGTGACTTACTTGAGGAGAAGCTTATCACACAAATGTACTAATTTAGGGTTGATATGAAATTTCACAAGGCTCATATCTGGAGTGAACCCACCTCACGGGGATTTTTCTTAGGTTGTGAGACCAGTTTTATCTCAAGCAACACTCAAACTATTCCACACAATCTTTCCTTATAATCCTTCTTAATAACCATTTGCCTTTTCAAAACAAAGTTTTACAAATGTGTCAACATTTATAGGGCTAGTGGAATGGCATACTGTAATTTAGAATCCATTTACATCTGAGGAAATGGTAGTGTAGGAAAAACAAAGGTTGCTTTCTTCTAATCTAATCATCTTTTTTCAATTTTCACTTCATCTTTGTGCTTATTCAACCTCTCTCTCTCTCTCTCTCTCTCTCTCATTCTCTTAATTTGCAATTGACTATCCTGGATAAGTGGGAAGGCACAGATCAAGGTAACTTACTGTACCAAGCAGCATAAAATGGACAATCAGTGAATTAGTAGCAAAAAACATGTAACTTTTCGAAAACACAGAATCAAACGTGCATTGAATAATGTGGTCAAAGTGACTTTGCTCTACAAATGGCTCTGTTACACAACAGTAAAGCTCAATGAAGTCAATGGCATCCAATTCTCTATAGGTATGAATAGAATTGAACTGTTGATCAACAGAACAGTAAGTGTAAACCATCTGTGAATTTTTAATGACAGAAAAGCTGCAATGCACTTATAATTCACTGAATATTGTAGCTTATGATGAGCATAAACCAAACATCAAAACATGGTATTTTTATCCTTCCAGGTCACCGAACTTCTAACTGACTAAACGCTACAAGAAGTCAGGCATGTAATCCCATACCAGCCCACCTGTAAACTCCAGAAGGAAGAGGATTACCCATCATTCGTTACAGGTTTATGTGCCTCTGTTCTTCTATATATAGCTTGTTTCAGTTTTTTGCTTCTTCCTTCCTTCCTTCCTTCCTTCCTTCCTTCCTTCCTTCCTTTCTTTCTTTCTTTCTTTCTTTCTTTCTTTCTTTCTTTCTTTCTTTCTTTTTTGTTATTATTGTTAACAATATTACTTAAAATGAAGCCAGGCCAATAATGTGTTTATACAATTTGAGCATGTTTGCCGTTCCATATGAATGGCTTTTTATTAGTTTCCTTCGTCTTAAAACATACAAAGAGATTAGCATAAAGAAAAAAAAGTTTATATGTACTGTAGTCCCTATATACTGTTCTTGAGCTGTACATCATGTCTTTTCAGTTCTGAATTTGGCTAAAGGATGCATTATGTTACAGCCAAGCGTGCTGACTCCATTTCATAACATCAACACTGAAGAGCTCACAAAGCTTTCATGCACCATTGGTAAAGGTTTTCTAGGGTGTATAAGCAAACTAGGCCTATATATGAATATAGAAAACATGAGAAACGGTGCAGAGTGGCAAGGTGCATTCTAGCTGCTTCTCCTCTGTCATTAAGCTGGCTCTACCATTAGGCTGAGTGAGATGGTTATCTCAGGTGGCATTTGTTGGGAGGCAGCAGCAAGGTGTTGGACGAGAAAGCTCACAGAATCATAGAACCATAAAGATGGAAGAAACCACAACGGCCATTGAGTCTGACCCCCTGCTGTTCAGGAATACACATTCCTAAGACACGGTCATCCAGCCTCTGTCTAAAATTCTGCAAAGAAGGAAACTCCACCACACTCTAAGCAGCATATTCCACTGTCAAACAATTCTTATTGTCAGGAAGGTTTTCCTAATATTTAGGTGGAATCTCTTTTCCTGTAGCTTGAAGCCATTGCACCATGTGAGTCTCTGGACCAGCAGAAAACAAGCTTGTTCCATCCTCCATATGACATCTCTTCAAATGTTTAAACATGGCTATCATGCCAACTCTTAACCTTCTCTTCTGCAGTCTAATCATACCCAGTTGCCAAAGCCACTCCTCATAGGCCATCCAGGCCGTTTACCAGTTTGGTCACCTCCTCTGGACACGTTCCAGCTTGTCAATAGCCTTCCTGAATCGTGTGCTTTGAGACATGTATATTTAAACCTTGCTTATTTCCTTCAGGTGTAGTAGAGGTTGCTTTCTCATAATCAGAAATTTTGCAGCAAGAGTCATCTTGCCAGTCTTCTTGACTTTTTTGCATGCAATAGGAGGGGCAGTGTCTTGTTCTTCATATCAGGCAGGAAGATGCCTTGATCTGTCTCCGTCTGTCACAATCCTGGTGATCCCTATGAGTAGGAGAAGTGTTTTGAAAGGCTTCCCTTTGTAGCACAATTCCCAGAATCCCACAACCAGTGTGGCCACTGGGAAGCATAGCTAATGGTGAGACACAGGAGGAGCTCCTATTGAATGACATCTGGAGGACTACCAGTTACTCATCTCTTGTTTAAATGGTGCATCCTCTTTGTAATATTTCTACTTGAAAGCATTTCATCTGGCTGAAGATCTTTGATAAAACTGCTTTACAGCTTGAATCTCTGTACTATATTCAGAAGCAAGCATCTTGAATTCAACAGATCTTACAGCTTGTGTTTATGAAGGATACTTTTTTCAAAATATATGTATTGTTATTTAAAAAAAGCCCAAATATTTAATAAAAATTACTAGATTTTTACCTAGATGTTAAAAGTATATTATTGTATACATTACATACATTGTTGAAATGCATATTGCAAGTTTCATTCAATAAGACTGAGGGACAATTTCAAACAAAGGGTGAGTGATTTCACTACATAAAATCCCTTTACAAAAATAAGACATTGTTATTTGTATCATCCGTCACCTTTATATTATATTAGATATTCCATTAAAACTATAAAATATTCTATCCTACTGTAGTCATTATATACCGTATTTGCCAGCATATAAGACATACTTTTTTAAAGCCTAGAAAAGGCAGCTGAGGGTCTGGGCAGCCCATCGCTGGCTCCAGCTCTGCCCCTGGACCCTCGACTGGTCTTTTCTAGGCAATTTTTTAAAGCCTAGAAAAGCCAGCTGAGGGTCTAAAGGGCTTCCCTAGACCTGCCTTCATCAGGAGAACTCCCACAGAGATGAAATGGAAGGGAACTGGGAATAGGGAAGCCTCGCTGCTGTAATAAAAAAAAGTTTTTCTCAAATATAACTGTCAAAAATGGGGTGCATCTTATACCCTGGTGCATCTTATATGCTGGCAAATATGGTAGTATATTTAACATATTTCTCCTTTTCCCTAAACAACATCCTTTTCTAAAAGTATGGTTGCTCCTCTATTTCTTCTTGTCCCTCTGATTTGATTCATATTATCTGTTTATAAGAGCTCCCAGAACCCCTCAGCTAATAAGGCCACTGAGAATTCTGGGAACTATAGTACAAAAAGTAACTTTTCCAAGCTCTGGATAGATCTAATATGCAGGAAATATAATTTCTTGGGTGGGTATCATTTTAGAGTAATAATAATAATAATAATAATAATAATAATAATAATAATAATAATAATAAAATTTATTTCTATCCCGCCTCTCCCAGTGGATCGAGGCGGCATTACAAAATATACAAATACATTAAAACGCACCCATCCTCCCCACCCACCAACCCGTCTATCCCCCTAAAACACCTTAGTTATTAAAACAAATTAAAAACAAAATTAACACAAAAGACAAATGATGAGAGGTGGTGGAACACTAATCTGGGAAGGCCTGTCGGAAGAGAACGGTCTTGACTGCTTTTTTAAAGCAGTCAAGACTGGTAATGTGCCGGGTCTCCTCCGGCAGGCCATTCCATAACTTGGGAGCGACAGAAGAAAAGGTCCTCTGGGTAACTGCAGCCAACCTAGTTCTGATTGGCTGCAGTAAATTCCTCCCAGAGGACCTTAGTGTGCGGGGCGGATTATATGGGAGAAGGCGATCCCGCAGGTAGGCTGGCCCCAAGCCATGAAGGGCTTTAAAGGTAAAAACCAACACCTTGTACTGTGCCCGGAAACTAATAGGCAGCCAGTGTAAAGACTTCAAAATAGGTGTTATATGGTCAGTTTTAGATCTTCCGGTGACCAACCTGGCTGCCATATTCTGAATTAATTGAAGTTTCCGGACTAAGCACATGGGTAGCCCTATGTAGAGCGCATTACAGAAGTCAAGCCGTGAAGTTACCAGTGCATGTACCACTGTTTTTAGGTGTTCCAAGTCCAGGAAGGGGCGCAGCTGGCGTATCAGCCGAAGCTGATAGCAGGCACTCCTGGCTGCCGCATCAATTTGAGCTGTCATCTGAAGTGGCGAGTCCAGGAGCACTCCCAAGCTGCGGACACAGTCTTTCAGGGGAAGTGTGACCCCGTCTAGAACTGGTTGACAAACCTCTATACCTGGGCTGGGGCCCTTAACAGCAAGTACCTCCATCTTATCTGGATTCAGCTTCAGTCTGTTTTTCCTCATCCAGTCCATTACTGCTTCTAGGCATTCATTTAGAGGTGAGATGCCATCCTTAGTTGATGCTGTTATCCGAGGCATGGAGAGATATATCTGGGTGTCATCAGCATACTGATAGCACCTTGCTCCATGCCTCCTGATGATCTCTCCCAGCGGTCTCATGTAGATGTTAAATAGCATTGGGGACAGGACGGCGCCCTGAGGGACACCAGATTTAAGCTCCTTTTTCGAGGAGCAGCTGTCCCCAAGCATCACCATCTGGTATCTACCTGAGAGATAGGACCGGAACCACTAAAGTGCAGTGCCTCCGATCCCCAGCCCTCTCAGGCGTTCCAGAAGGATACCAAGGTACACCTATCTATGACCATGACATTTTGTTAGTGGTTTATTTGTTGATTTCTTCTGGGTATTTGGATATCTGATGGTGCATCATCTTTTTCAACAGAAGCTTCTTTTAAAAAAATCCCTTGTGGAGTGTAATTATGGATTCCTCTAAGAAGTCTGACTGCAGGAGCTGTCATGCAGGAGCTGTTCCTGAACTTCAGAATTTACCACAATACAATTGGATCCATGCATCAGGCACAGGAGCTTTAATATGACTTGTGACATATTGGTCTCAAAGAAGCTAGCCCGGGAGTGCAGAGCTGACATAGGCAATTTAGTTGTTAAATCAACTCTGTGATCAAGCAGGTAACACAAGTCCCAGAAATGTGGAACATGGTCGTTCTCTTCTTTCTCCGTTCTTTACATCTAGCCTCCTAGGAATAAGGCTTGCGATCTGTAACCTGAATGTATATAGAAGGAGAAACAGCAGTAAAATGTTTCTTTCCATCCCTGCCATGTTGCATAATTGATGTAATAAAAAAAACAGGCCTTTTGTTTCTGTTCTTTCATCCTGTTACATCATGACAGATATTGGGAGATGTTTTCTCGCAGCTTCATGTTCATTCCGCTCTGTGAACCATGACTTCTCCTGGCAGACAAGAACAGCAAAACAAACCAACCTGAAGTATTAATAAAATTGAATCTGTCAGAGGCAGATCCGCTGGGCATTTACTTAACTTCTAACAAGCCCAAGTATTGGCAAGGCATTTTGGCAAACGCTGAAAATTGAGTTTGGCACAAATGCAAACTTCTATCATAATTTAACTTGTCAGATCCATCCTGCAGTGAATTTTGTGTACTTTTATTTTAAATTGGTTTATATCGTACAAAATACACACACACACCAAAAAATAAAATTCTGAATCAATGTGGGGAGGAAAACCCCTATTACATTGAAGCAACAGGAGGATAAGGCAGCAAGCCAGACTAGTGAGGTGACTCATAGTTAAGTAACATGACATGATCAGAGCAATGTAGATTTTGGCTACCTTCTGTTAACTGTAATTCAGTATGGAGATATATCTTTTTTTATCATTAACAGATTAAGGGTTTTCCTGACACAAGAGTCCTGAATCAAATTAAAAGTGTATGTAGTATGGCCCAAGCCAGACACTACCCAAAGAGAATAGTCTAAATCAGCCTCCTCACAACCTTGTCACCCTCCAGGTAGCTTGGAATGCAACTCCCATTACCCTGCCCATTGGCTAAATTGTCTGGGGACTGTAGCTCAAAAAGTCAGCCACTCATTTAGGTGGCTTTAAAAAGAACTAGATAAACTCACTGTCAGCCTAACAATGGTTGTTAAGTGAGAAAACTAAATGGAACTTTCCCCTTGGCATAGCATTTCTTGTGTCCCAGCTGCTGAAGACAGCTAGTCCAAAGAATAAGTTCCCTTTCATTCCCTCCTTTGGGAAAATAGACACTGAGAGGTATCTGGTTGCCAGCTACTAGAAGCAGGATGATAGATTATCTAGATGGTTTATCTGATTTGACAAGAAAGTGTTACGCTTTTATGTTATAGGCCTCCAGGGGTTGAAAGCCCTCCTCATGGGCCAAATATCATCTTCCCAATCTTTCTGTTTGGATCTTTGGACTCTTTTCACGCTACAGCCTCTCACTGTTTCTGGGTTCTACTCCAGTTGATTGACATTATTTCCTCTTTCAAGAAATAATGGTTGGCACCCTATTAGTAAATAACAATAACATAAGTTAGACTTGGCCATTGCTGGATGTGTCCCTACTGATCCCCCACCAACAACTCTTTGATAACATAGAAATAATCATGTCGGGGCTGAACTACTTACAGAGTGGGTTTTGGGGTGACATTAAATGACATAATCATAGTCACAAAGCAGGATTTCAGAAAGCAGAATCTCAGATAGTCTCTGTGGTCTCCTAGAAAAACTGTTAGAGGAAACTTTGAAGAAGTTGAGGAAGACAATATTGGGCTACATAACCTCCTCATTGCATACTGAATAACTGATATATGGATAACTTTGCTCACTTTGGTCCATTGTTGGAGCTTCTATAAGACCACCTCCAGATGGGAAAAATATCTCAGAACATTATTCCTGTATAAACCAATTTTATTTTGGAGGTCTATACAATGTTTTTTCATCCCAAAGTACTTCCTGAGAGGTCCCACCATCACCAAACCCTTTATATTCATGCTCTCCAAGTCAGTTTTAATTAACCCAGTGCTTTCTGAAAAGAAACTCATCAGTTCCTTACCTGGTCTGTTTCTACTCTCTTGCAAGTAGTAAGGACATCTGCCACCAAGTAAACACAGCAACTGTTTCCAGGATGAAGATTCAACAGAGATTAAATGAGCAAAAGAGGAATGTCTGTACTGAAACAAAATTATTCTAATGCATAACTTGTATAATATTGATAGAGCGCTTTAGCACTTTGACCATAACTCCTGAATAATAATAATAATAATAATAATAATAATAATAATAATAATAATAATAATAATGGCAGCTCAGTAGGAATTGGTGAAAATCAATTTCTAAAATGTTGCATGAGACTGGATATGACCTGTGATCCATGGGATGGGGAAGGGGAAGAACACAAAGGCAGGAGGGAAGGAGAGTAACCTGGCATATTTCAACAGAGGTCTAGATGCAAAGTTGTGAATATGCAGATACAAGCAAAACAAACCAAAAAAAATGGAAACTCTTGACATATTGAGGCAGTTTGGTTGAGACCTGAGGTATCAGTTCCTCAAAAGAGGAACCATTCCCTGTTGCCACACTAGGCATTCACCTGTAATTTGGGCAGTGTGACTGTTTTTGCATGGTCCCTTATCATAAGGAATGTCCCTTATTTTTGGACCACAAACTTCGTCCCTTATAGGACTGGCAGGTTTCTTTTTCATAAGGGATATCCTCCATTTGAGGGCCAGAAAGCTTTTCCTTTTATATAGACAGAACAAGATGCCCCCAAAATCCAAAAATATTTTGTGTTATGAGCATTTCCAAAAGACAGAGATGTATGCATCAAGCAGGTTATGTGCATGATCAATATATTAATTTTACTGAGAAATACATGACTGAGTTAACTGAAATCAATACTCTCCCTTGGTATTAGGTAGAAAACAAACTTGTTAATAGCTACTTCCAGATTGTCAGCCATGCATGTCATGCATTTGAACTGTCCCTTATTACTATTTTAAAAACCTGGCAACACTATCAGAAGCAGCTGTGTAAATGTCAGAAATTCAGAAGGGAAACATTCTTCCAGTGCATCTCACCAGAACACCTATCTTTCAACACAGAAATTTGCCTTCCTCTGTGATATGTTTGCCAGAGCTTAGAACTGTACCTCTACTGAGTGGTATTGGAAGTTTTAATTCAAACTCACTTTGATGGTCAGTATGAACTCTTGACATGGAACAGAACTTGGAAAACTTTGCTTTTGGGGGACTACAATTGCCAGAAGCTCCAAGCTAATGTAGCCAGCATAACTGCAAAGAATCTTAGTCCAAACATAACTTTTCCAAGTTCCAGCTCTGATTATAAGTCTGTGCAGAAAGTAAAACGATAAATAGCAGCTCCACCTGTTAACAATTTCTGTCTATGCCTATGATGTCCCACGTTAAAAATATTAACTTGTTTTATTACCTTAAATAGCACATTATTCTTGTTGATGTTATTGAGCTGAAAAATGCTATCCCACTCTATTATTGCTAGAAATTAGCCTGTTCCCATGAGCAGCAAATAAGCCATGATTGGCATGTCTTTTTTCACCTGACTGGCAGCTATTCAAAGCACACTTTGTAAAAATAACTTCCAATTTTGAAAAAAAAAATAGCTTCCAATTTTCAGTGTACAGCCTCCTCCAGACAGCCCCTTTATTTCCTGTTATTTTCACGCTGACTCTATCTTACACTCTGTATCATTAATCTTGATTTCTGGAAGTATTAAAGCATATTAGCAGAGGGAGATGGAAGTTTAGTAAAGGAAATCATGGAGATGGTTCAAGACATATTACTTTCTTTAGACAGGATTATAATTATATGCAATGGAAGAAATGCCATCAACATGCCTGTGTGAATCACTGCCCCAACTAGTTTTAGTCCTTGCTTTGCTTCTGTGATGACTAAATGGCAAATGTCTCCATGATAGCTTACAGGGAGAAATAAGGACATTTATTTGATGTATTACAACTCTCCACTGTAAAATCTCAAGGGAGGAAGGACATGTAGAAACACATTGTAAAAACCTTTAACACAACTGTAGTGTTGAAACTAAGAGCATGGGGGCTGTTTCACAAATTACCCAACAAGAAGTGGGTTTATTTGATTTCTAAAGGATACCTTGTGCAAACTTGCCTTTAATGGTAAGTCAATGCCACCACTGTCTCTTTTGACAAAACACATTGTTATTAAAAGAGGTCATTTCACCATTAGAAGGAAAATGGAACAACAAATAGGGTAATACCATTGTACCTCATTTCATTCTTATGAGTCAGATCTGAAGATGGGCCATAAATTCATTTCTCTTACTATTAAGCAAGCAAATAAACAGGATATACCAAGACAAGCAACAGCAGGTAACAAAAGCCACAGGTCTAAAGAAGTGTTTTCAAAATGAGTTGCCTCTGAGCTCTCTCAAATTGTGAATAGCAATAAGGAAATGGTCGTGTTATATGCCCACCCATGCTGTACCTGGGACCTAGAGATAAATTGAGTGAAGCTAAACAACAAAGTACTTGAGCACATTTTATGGAAAGAGTTTCAAACAGGTTCTTTATGGCTAGAATCTCTGCCTTTACAAGTTTGCAGCGCGGGGGGAGAGATCATCAGATAATTTGAAAGCCTAGTGTTCCTCTGAACATAGAAAACAAAAGAACCCCAATGCAGCCATGCCTATAAATGCGCAAGATTAACACAGTCTTATTCATCAACTGTGGGTCAACAGAATAACATTCTGCCTTAAAACAAATTTTCAAAAAGATCACAGAAGACAGGGTTTTCACCTCATATCATAAAAACATTCTATTTATTTTCTCAAATAAAGAAGGATCCTATACGTATGACTTTACATTTAAAAAAACCCCTGAAAATTCTCATATCAACAGGCTTCTCAGATTCATTAATGAAATCTGTTGCTATTGGGCTTTGTGCATATATCAGCAAAGTCAGGTGAAGACATCTAAACTGCTGGAAATTCTACCCCCAGAATGGAAAGAAGGTATGACTGAAAAAGTTCTTAGAATTAAGAGATTTTAAAACCACCAATCCCCCAAAGAGATAGGTCTTAAAAAGTTAATGGACTATGCTGAGAGGGAAAATAGATGAATAAATCATTAAAGCCTGGCGCCTCCAGATCAGATTCCAGTGACTTCTACCACAAGAACCTTCATTCACCATTGCCTTGTTCATGAAACCTGCTGTTATTCAGAGTTATTTTGGGAGGGTAATAATGGGTAACCCAACCTGAGAGTTTCACTGTTGGCTCTTTTAGATCTCAGTTTGTGTTCCCTAGTTGAAGGCTATCCTCTTAAAAGCTTGTTCTTGGCACAACCATTGCCAACAGCTTGAAGTCGGAAGTCAGAAATCTTGTGTGTGTGTATGTGTGTGTGTCCTTCCAAGTCGCCTGTTGATTCATAGTGACTCGATGAATTTCTTAGGGTTTTCTTAGGCAAGGAATATTCAAAGGGGTTTTTTGCAAGTCCCTTCCTCTGAAATACAGCCTACAGCACTTAGTATTTGTTGGTGGTCTCCCATCTAAGTATTAACCAGGGCTGACCCTGCTCATGTTCCAATACTAGATGAGATCTGCTGCCTCAGAAGCAATAACAGCCTTTTAGCATGAAAAATAGCAAAGGAATGAGTAAGGAGCAAATTTCCTATTTTCCTTTTCTCTGAAAGTCTCACTGAAAGGAATGAGTGCTAAGCCAGGAGATTTTTTTTTTTTTAGTTGATTGTATGAATGGTGTCTACAAATGCTGCAGCACCGTATTTGGAAGTATAGGCATTCATCATAACAGTCCTCATACACACAGTTCTAATTAATATCCAACATGTAGACAACTGTCTTAAAACATGGGTATGTATGCACCACATACACAGACACACAGAGACACACAGACACGCACAGAGTAGTGCTTAATAACAACTCCAATGCCAGCAGTTAATTCATTATGAGTTTTGGTCTGAATTTTAAAGGTGCTCTTCAGAGTGTTGAACATATTTTGGGGGTAGGTTTCAGCACTTTGGATAGAACCATTAAAGTAAGGGCTAAAACACCGAGTGCATTCATTGCCCCACTGACACCCATCAGTTGCCACTGAGAAAACAAAGCTTAATATCAGTTTGTTAGGACAAACAGATAAAGAGACATGGTAAAAGACTGCGGGGTGGTTAATATATTGGGCTTAAGCTGGGCAGGCTGCATGAAAAAAGAGAAGAGAAGGACAAAGCATACACCTAGATGGCATAAGAACACTGGCTCAAGATTTACCGGGAATTTCTTGTCCCAGCGCAAGATAAAAAACATCTTAACTCATAGTCAGCAAGCCAGTTCCAGCAGTTTTCAACTCCATCAGGACTAGTTCTTTTGTAAAGCCAACAAGTCTTGATTGTCCATTTAAGACCATGACATTTCAAATTAATGTGTATTGCAACAGAGGCAGCTCACTCAACTGCCACCATTACCGCATGACAATGCTCTCCCACATTGTCCGGTTGCAATCCTGGCTGCACCATTGCTGGGAAGGGAGAGCAACAGGAACACTGCCCTCTGTACCTGCAGAAGGGAGCGGGAGTGACATGTGTCTGCCTTGTGCAGTACAGTCAGGCTCTTTGCCATGTTGCACTGGGGAAGGAAGTGCTGCCATCGTGCTTCCTGTCCTTCCACATGGCAGGTAAATACAGGTGGGTACTTAATGGATTTAATCTGTAAAGTGAATATCCTATGATCACGATGCATGGGAAGGGGATGGCAGTGAGACTGTGATGACGTTGTGTGAAAGCATGACCTGCAGACTGCTGCCATCCCATCCCCATAGTGGTACTGTGATGCCATGCAGAAATGGCCTGCATTGTTCCTGGAAAAACCCTTTTGTGCCCTAGAGGACTACAGCATGTCTGATAGAGAGCAGTGATACATGAGGGAGAAGCAAATGATATCATGGTGCTTCCTCATCAGAAAGTTCCAGCGTTTCACTTATGGAGGCTGCCCCATGGGCTTTTTGGATGGAATGAAATGCAACATCTGCTGCCCCGAAACTGATCCTTAATTGTCTTCTGATCAGCCAAAATGAGCTAATCGCATCAACTCTGATGAGCAGAGAGAGAAACTGGCTGGCAGATTCTGGGAGTTTTTCAAGTTCTGACCCAGTCTTTTATGAAATCTTGTGAAATTCTTTATTTATTGATTGGATTTCAGTTTTCTCACCTTTCCCTCAAAAATGAGACTCAAGGTGCCTTGCAGGAAGATTAAGCCTACATATTAAGGCCTAAATTTAAGCATTAATCACAAGTGGACTGGACAAACTGAATCAATTGGAAGCTGAGAAGTCAACACTTAACATTATTCTCATTGATGGGTCTACTATAGTTGAGAATAAAAATAGGATTTAGATCTAAATAATCCCCATTCTGTAGGGACACTCAATGTTCTTCATAGTCATGCCTAGCAACAATCCTCTATAGCTTAGGTCTGGACTATTTGACAACTGTATCTCCCTATATGAACCTGCCAGAGCCCTAAAATCTATAGGGGAAGGCTTTCTTTCAGTCTCGCTACCACCCCAGGTTCGCCTACTGAGGACACAGGACAGAGCCTTCTCAGTGGCTGCTCCCACCCTCTGGAACTCTCTTCTGTGGGAGGCTTGGCTGGGCCCCTCGCCGATCTCCTTTCACCAGCAGACAAAAACATTTATTTTCAAGGAGACTTTTAATGTGTGAGCAGGGGGAGTTTTTTAAATTTATTTATTAAGATGTTTTTGAAACTTTTTCTAACTTTTTCTAATTTTATACATTCTTAATGTTTTTAATTGTTTTAAATGCTTTTAATGTTTTTTTTTAACTTTTTTGGAAGCTGCCTTGGGTCTCTTTCTGGGAGAAGAGGCAGCATAGAAACAAACAAACAAATACATCAAACAAAACCTACCTTCCTTCCTTCCTTCCTTCCTTCCTTCCTTTCTTCCTTTCTTTCTTTCTGATATATTTACATGCAACCCTCTATCCAGAGGAGGGTCCTTCCAATATACCTTAATTCTCAAGTAGATGCATATATGGAAGTACATATATAAGTAGGTCTTTTAACTCATGAAATTTTTCCCAATCTTGTTGCTACAAAGATTTTTCTGGAGTCTGGCTATCTTGGCATGACAAGTCTAGACTGCGTGGATTTGTTAAACACTTTAGATAATCTTAACTCCAGCTTGAGGATGTGATGCTGAAATCTCTTCCTCACCCTTTTCCTTCTGTATTTTCCATATTTCACACAAATGATAAATGCACTCTGCAGAAATGATGGCTGAAACTAAAAACAGAACAAAACACTTCCTTGGAAATTAATGTTGGCTTTTCACCAGAATATGGCCCCAAGATTTCACATGTGCAAAGCATATCTAGTGCTATCTAGGGTACAGCTGAGGAAGCCATGGTTTTCATGTTTACTAAAACTATGTATTTTACTAAACAATCCAAATAAACACATCTACAAAACTGGCAACACACACACAAAATTGTCAACAAAATCTTGCCATCTTATAGTGCGGAGAATTTGCCTGATTTTTCATCCAAATCATTGAAAGATGAATCTAATCAGAATTTACATCCCTTGATGTTGGAGGAGAAGGTATAATATAAGTCTCTTATTTCAAGTAGGGTTTGTTTGAAGTTAAGGGCTGTGTGAGCTCAAATTGGATTGTTCTACTGGAGCTATGGCATACACATTCAGTATCCATTTGTCACAGGACCTTTCATACTACATGGAACTATAATTGTGCAGTGTGAAGAAGTCCAAGGTGCTTTAAGAGCGACATTGTTGCATGAAGCAGAAGGTTGAACAAGAAGATACTCTAATTCTAAAGTTCTATTATTTTATTGTATTTGAGAGATTTCTGGGCTGCAGTCTACCAAGGAGGTTGGGAATCATGTGGTGGTTGGGAATTTTTAGGTTGGGAATCATGTGGTTTTCCAGATGTTCTTGGACCATAACTCCCAGCAGCCCTAGCTACAAATGCTGGGGGCTATATGTCCCTCAACATCTGGAGGGCCACATAATCCTCCTCCCAGCCCATTTCAACAGTCATTTTCAGGGCCATAGGACTTGCCTCACATGAAAGTCCTGCAGAGAATGAAAACAAAGTTTTGTAGTGCATTTTAGGTTTAATACTGCAATCCCATATCCAACTGCCAGACAGAAAGCCTCATTAAACAATGATAGTTACCTCTGAGTAAACATATATATAATTGCTCTGCAAAACTGCATGTCAAAACAGAGAGAACAGTTAGTGGCTTGAAAGAGGAGCCCACTTGAGAAATTAAACAAGAAAGTTATTTTAATCTCTCTTGTTAATCCCTCATTCGGCACAGCTCTTTGTCTAAGTAATATTGTTCTAACACTCATGCCAACAGATGCCTTGCCAATATATTCCCAGAATGTTGATAGGGCTTTGCCAATATTATATTAAGACAGGACATCTAAGAAATGGAAACACATAGCAGACTTTTATTAAAAGTGATGTGTGTGTACTATCTCATACCACAAAATGGAGGTGGAGAGAAACTAACCCCCCCCCCAAAAAAAAACCCTGGAAAACTAACTGACAAATGAAGTTTGCAAATGGGTGACATTCTCTACTGCAAAGAAATGTATAATTTGACCTTGCAAGAATTGCAGTGGGCCTCCCTTAGGAAAAGGGACAACCTTAATCTCTTTCTTTTCTGCAAAGCGCGGGAAGATTTAAGCTTCATTATACCCAGAGTTGTGGAAAGTACAGTCATGTTCATGAACTACAACTCCCAGAATCCTGAGAGCTGTAGTCCAAAGAAAGGTATTTCTTGTCATTTTTCACATAAAGGCTAATTTTGCACAGAAGTATTATTTGCTGTGCAGAAAATGCTGTTTCCTGCACAAAATAATCATGTGCAAATTGTAGTGGTTTGAGTGTTGGGCCATTTCTGCACTATACTATTATAGCACTATTATTCCAATTTCAACATCCTGTAAAATCTTAGGGTTTACAGTTTAGGGGAGCCTCAAGGCCCCAGGATTCCATAGAATGTTGGAATAATAGCACTATAACAATATAGTGCGGAAATGGCCTTGGATTATGACTCTGGAGATCAGGGTTTGATTCCCTGCTCAGCCATGTAAACCCCTCAGTGACCTTGGTCATATCACACAGTCTCAGCCCCCAGAAAACCCCATGATGGAGTCGTATCAGTATCATAACTCAGAAATGATTTGAAGACACACAAGTCCCAAATCATGAAGATGCACATCGGTCCAGTATTCTTGAGAAACATTTTTTAAAAACCATTTTCCCAGTATTTTATAATATCTCTTCCATCCTTACTCCACAGTACATCTGTTGAATCATAAGCAGGATTGATATTCTGATCATGACATGAATATATCCAAAGTTCCACTCTTTTCCTTGTCTGTGATTACTGCTCCCAAACTACACACATGCTTATACACATGAAATCTTTTGGCTGTATACTTTCTAAGGCCATTTCCACCCTACAGTGTTATAGTGCTATTATTCCACTTTCAACATCCTGTGGAATTCTGGGGTTTGTAGTTTACTTAGGTCAAAGAACTCTCTGGTTGAGAATTCTAAATACCCCTTCCTAAACTGGAAACCTCGGGATTCCACAGTATGTCGAAAGTGGAATAATAGCACTGTAACAGTGTAGTACGGAAATAGCCTTAGAAAGAGATCTAGTCCTGGGTCAATTCCCTGGATTAGACTTCTACTTTTAGATCATTCTTTAAATTATCAGTTTGTGTGTGTGTGTGTGTGTGTGATAAGTGCATTTCATTTCTTTTCTTTTCTTTTCTTTTCTTTTCTTTTCTTTTCTTTTCTTCAGTCTTACAGCCTACAGATGTTCTCATTGCATTCCAATCTAGGAATTGATTTTATTTTATTTTTTGGTAAGGAACTGTTTTGTTTTAATAGAAAAAGGTGGGACCATATATTGGAGCTTTTGGATGCTTCCACCATGTGGATTTGTCCTGCTATTCTTTGGCTTGGGCAACATTCTGTTCCAATCCCATGCCTTCTAGACACATTGGACAACTGAATGGCCATCCAAGGACTTGCTTTTAAGTGCCATATGCAATTGAACTGCTGCTGAATATGCACATAATGATTTTTATAAAGCTAGAATGGAACTTCAGGCTCCATTCAATATGATTAACTCCTCGAGGAAGCAGAGACGGCTGTCAAATTAATTTATTTAAAACAAAAAATATGAAGGAACACCAGCATGAAACCTGGGATAAGGTGAGGACTGGGATATGCAAAAATTTTATGCATTCTTTTCCCTGCCACATCTGTTAAGCAATTCAATGTGTGATGTTAAGCTGAGCACTGAGAAGAATGTTCCCTAAAAGCAAAAATATCTTATGTATCAAATATCTTCTGTATTACTGTGACTTAATGGCCATGTACAATGGTATGTTATGGATGGATAAATATATCCATAAAGGAGTTCTTCTCACCACTATCCAAAGAGAGAATCAAAAAGATTTTAAAATGAGCCTTTAATTTATCTTCTCTGGCATATTCTTAGTGAAGTAATGTATGCATGTGTCATCATCATCATATTCATTTGTATCACGTCTTTCTCCATAATATTGAGATTCAAGGCAACTCACAAAATATTAAAACCAGAACAGACTGAAAACATTAAAAAAAATCTAGTAAAACACATAAAAGTGGACGTTTGGATAGCAGTATGTGTGAAAGGGATCTAGGAGTCTTCATAGACCACAAGCTGAACATGAGTCAGCAGTGCGATGCAGCAGCCAAGAAAGCCAATGCAATTCTATGGTGTCTAGATCGAGGGAGGTACTGGTACCACTCTACTCTGCTTTGGTTAGACCCCATCTTGAATACTGTGTCCAGTTCTGGGCACCCCAATTCAAGAAGGATATTGACAAGCTGGAGCAAGTCCAGAGGAGGGTGACCAAAATGGTGAGAGGCCTGGAAGCCATGCCCTATGAGGATAGACTTAGAGAGCTGGGTATGTTTAGTCTGCAGAAGAGAAGGTTAAGAGGGGACATGATAGCCATGTTTAAATATTTGATGGGGACACCGTGTAGAGGAAGGAGAGGGCTTGTTTACCACTACTCCAGAGACCAGGACAAGGAGCAATGGATTCAAGCTGCAGGAAAGGAGATTCCACCTGAACCTCAGGAAGAACTTCCTGACAGTCAGGGCTGTCCAGCAGTGGAATGTGTTGCCTTGGAGTGTAGTGGAGTCTCCTTCTTTGGAGGTTTTTAAGCAGAGGCTGGATGACCATCTGTCGGGAGTGCTTTGAGGGTGTTCCTGCATGGCAGGGGGTTGGACTGGATGGCCCGTGTGGTCTCTTCCAACTCGACATTTCTATGATTTCTATAATTCCATGAAAGTTATCCCAAAAGGCAATGAAATAATCTATAGAATTAAAACCATTTAAAATGGGTTTGAAACAAAGGCTCTTTCTGCACCTTACCTTTTCACGTAGGTGGGGGGCGGCGGTCACGCGAGCAGCCTCTTGCATGAGGTGCTCACTTCGCTCTGCTTCCTCACCACAGCTGGCTTGCCAGTCAAGTGAACAGTCGAGTCCCTTCCTACTGCAGCGCAACCTGGGAATTGCAGGCTAGCGCTGAGGCAGGAAGCGTAACTGGCCTGGCTCCCAACCGGCCCAGCACACCAGGTAAGTGCACGCGGGCCCAGGGAGCATTGCGCGACCGTGCATCATTTTTGGCTTTAAGCCGAAAATGAAAAGGTGTGCGCGCAGTCCGCTTTAGCCTCTTGAGTGTCACGTAAATGGGAGTGTGTCATATGGACCGCTCCTCCCATTTACACGACACAAAAGGGGTCCTTTCGCTTTAG
Source organism: Ctenosaura bakeri (assembly GCA_948474755.1). Lineage (NCBI taxonomy): Eukaryota > Metazoa > Chordata > Lepidosauria > Squamata > Iguanidae > Ctenosaura > Ctenosaura bakeri. The sequence continues at coordinate 17,440 of CAOLHI010002837.1, read as the reverse complement.
AAATGGTGTGCAAAAAGGGCTCAAGATGTAAATCACAACATAACAATGCATCAATAAAAGCCAATTTCAGTCAGTTCCTAAAAGCCAGTTGGAATAGGAAGGTTTTCACTTGGCACTGGCAGGAAATCAAGGAAGGACTTATCCTAGCCTTTTTAGGGAGGGTGTTCCAAAGTTTAGGAGTAACCACAGAAGACCTTCTCTTTTGTACCCACCAAATCTGCCTGGAAAGCCAGTGGGGTTGAGAAAGGGCCTCCTCAAAGATCTTAGAGTTCCAGTAGGGTTCATTTGGGGAGATACATTTCCTTCAGATATCCTGGAGCTGAGCCCTATAGGAATTTATAGGTCATCATCAGCACTTTGACTTGTGCCCAGAAACAACCCAGCAGCCAGTGCAACTGTTGCAGCAAGATAAGTACGTATTCCACTTAGCCATTTAACAATCAGGCTGTAGCTCGTTGGGCCAACTGAATTCCTGAGCACTTTTCAAGGCTAGACCCACGCAGTGTTACAATAACCCAAATAGATGATTAGCCCAGATCATATATCTCTAGGAATTTCTGCAGCTGATGCACTAGCTTTAAGTGTGTAAATGCATTCCTGGTCACCTCTGAACCCTGGCCCTCCAGACTTCGGGCTGAGGGCTGAATTCAGAAGTACACTTTATCCTGTAACCCCATCCCAACAGGCTGAATCTCTATTCCTAGATCCTTAAAAGGAATGTACATAGTTAGTGTAAACAGAGTTTACATATCATTTTTCTTCCAAAGTAAGAGGAAGACAAAGAGGAGGAGGAGGAGGAAGAGGAGGAGGGGGAGGAGGAAGAAAAAGAAGAAAAGGAAGAGGAAGAAGAAATTTGTTAAAGTCACTGATCTTTAAAACAGAAGCGGGTAACTTCACACTCACTAATATTTAAAAGATGAAAACCAGAATGTGTGTGGCCACATAGAGTGTGGCCAAGAAGGCATAGAATCATAGAATCATAGAAATCTAGAGTTGGAAGAGACGACACAGGCCATCCAGTCCAGTCCCCTGCCATGCAGGAACACCCTCAAAGCAATCCTGACAGATGACCATCAAGCCTCTGCTTAAAAACCTCCAAGGAAGGAGCCTCCACGACACTCCAAGGCAGCACATTCCACTGCCGGACAGCCCTGACTGTCAGGAAGTTCTTCCTGAGGTTCAGATGGAATCTCCTTTCCTGCAGCTTGAATCCATTGCTCCTTGTCCTGGTCTCTGGAGCAGCAGAAAACAAGCCCTCTCCTTCCTCTACGTGGCATCCCTTCAAATATTTAAACATGGCTATCATGTCCCTCTTAACCTTCTCTTCTGCAGACTAAACATACCCAGCTCTCTAAGTCTATCCTCATAGGGCATGGCTTCCAGGCCTCTCACCATTTTGGTCACCCTCCTCTGGATTTGCTCCAGCTTGTCAATATCCTTCTTGAATTGGGGTGCCCAGAACTGGACACAGTATTCAAGATGGGGTCTAACCAAAGCAGAATAGAGTGATACCAGTACCTCCCTCGATCTAGACACCATACTCCTATTGATGCAGCTGAGAATTGCATTGGCTTTCTTGGCTGCTGCATCACACTGCTGACTCATGTTCAGCTTGTGGTCTATGAAGACTCCTAGATCCCTTTCACACGTACTGCTATCCAGCCATGTGTCCCCCATCCTATATTTCTGTATTCCATTTTTTCTACCTAAGTGTAGGACCTTACACTTCTCTCTGTTGAATTTCATTTTGTTCACCTTGGCCCAGCTCTCCAATCTATCCAGGTCATTTTGAATTTTGATCCTGTCCTCTGGCGTATTAGCAACCCTTCCCAATTTGGTATCATCTGCAAATTTGATGAACATGCCCTCTATTCCTTCATCCAAGTCATTGATAAAAATGTTGACCAGCACTGGGCCCAGGACAGAACCCTGTGGCACCCCGCTAGTCACTTCTCTCCAGGATGAAAAGCAGCCATTCGTGATCACCCTTTGGGTTCGGTCGGTCAACCAATTACAAATCCAACTAACAGTAGCCCTGTCCAGCCCACATTTTACTAGCTTCTTTGCAAGAATGTCATGGGGAACTTTGTTGAAGGTCTTACTGAAATCAAGGTATGCTACATCCACAGGATTCCCGTCGGAGCAACTGAAGTAAGCTGAGGACAAGCAAGGAAAGTGGGAGGAGAGAGAAATTGGGATATTTGAAAAACAGCTCAAAAAGTGAGATGACAGGTGATTAATGAGGACTGTCCCTGCCACACTGGGACATTTGGAGGGTATGCTATTGTTTGACAACATCATCTCTCGGTGAGGCAGAAACATCACAAGTTAATGTGTTACTCTAAGAGATAGGGGACATTGGGTTTGCCCACTATGCTAGTGTCTCCTTAAAATTTGGGGAATTATAGCTCAAAGAAAGCCTGTGAGAGGAGGATGACAACAGGATTTTCTCACCTATGTATATCAGTACTAACTGTAGAGAGGACTCCAGTTAAAGTTAAACAAAGTATTTTATACAAACACACAAGAAATCAGACACTCTTAAGAACCATACAAGGCTATTGGAAAGTGAGGCAAAAAAAAAAAAAAGGTTGGATAGAGAAAGACTGGGTGGAAAGGTTGATAGTTACCAGTTTGGAAGAAGGGGTCACAGCAGAGGGACTCAGACAGCCTCTGAGGGTAAAACTGAGGAGCGGCAATCTATGGCACACTATGTTCTACATACTACAGTCAGCTGGGGTCAGAGCTGGGGTTTTTATACTCTATTTCATACCCTGAATGGATGCTTTGATAAAACCATAATGACTTTTCCACGGGACTGAAAAAGGGGTCTGGAATGGGCTGATTGCTTAACTCCAGAGTGACAAAACATTGGTGGGATTCCTGATGATCCTGATATTTGGACAGGTAGGGTATATAGGTAAGATCTCCATAACATAAGATTGAGGAATGGTCTCCGATTGATCACCAATCATTGTATTCAAAAATGCCAAGAGCCTGAAGTGTTGAGGAGATTAGCACAAACCCATCAGTGTTAGGTATTCCACATAATCCTATGTGAACCTTCATGACCCCAAACAGGTCTCCAACCAACATAACTCTGAACATATTCACTGGCCAAAGTGACCTCAGTCATGTTCTCTGGTCATTAACAAGTTCAGTTCATGAAAATCGCATATCTCATAGCTATTACTATACTGAACTCAATAAAAAGATGTGGCCTATTAGTTTTTCTTCAAATGCACATAATATTCACACACATCTACTCCTGGTCAACAGCTTTTCTTCCACCAGTGATGCCAAGATGTCACATGCAACACACATTTGGAACATACTGAAAACTGAAAATGGCTTCAAGTCTACTTTTAGTTTTGGAAAATTGATACTTTCTGATGTTAAAGTGTGCAGGGGAAGGAGCTACCATCTATATAAAAGGTTTCCAAGAGAAGCAATTTGGCCTTTTCTTTTTTAGCCAGGAAAAGCGAGATCCAGGAATTCTAGTGTCACATAAACAAACTTGGGCAACCCCCTGTGGCCTTGAGGCTCCATTTTGCCCACTTTGCTTTAAAAACAGATTTTAAAAAATAATTTTAAAATTACATATGTAGCTGCTCTAGCCCAAAGTAAATAGTGTTTTGGAATGAGATGCTACACTTCAAATACATTCAGCCTACAAATCTTCTTTTGCAGAGAATTGTTTTGCTTTCTGTTTTCCACGGTCATAATATAAATGCTTCTAATATGACCTTTGTCTCTATTCTTTTGACTGGCAAGAATTGAAATCAACCAACACTGGAAAGACCTGAGTGGTTTGGAGATTGAAAAACAGTTGGAACCTGTTTGGAATGTAGCTCATAATGAAAAATTATGGTATTGCAGCGTTGTCAAACAAAAACTACAACAACAAAAATATTTTGTTAAAATAGGATATCCTTTTATTCTGTTTGCACATAAATTGAGTTGATATGAACCATCAGCACAGTTCTGGTCTTCTGCCTTCTAATGTACTTTCAAAGAAAACACCCAACAAGATCATCAATCTGGATTTGAAAAGAGTTACATCTGCATTTTTTCTACAATAAACCTGCAAATGAACTGATGATACAGCAAAACTGATCACACAAGTAACAGTGTAAGATGCTGTGCAAGCAATTCCACACTGGTTGTGCAACCACTTGTCCAGTCCCTTTGCACAACTGAATAGGGAATCTCTTTGTACTTTTTTTTCACAATAGAAAATCTTAATGGAATATTGTTAATGGTGATTAGTATCTGCACACAAGATATACAGGTAAAAGATGAAGAACTATCAGATGAAAGTTGAGCACATTAAATGACTGGAGTTCAAAAGAGATGGTTCACGACTTTCTAATGAACCTGTATCTGCAATAGCTGTAAAAAGAACATCATTATAGAAGACTCCCTAGCATGCACAAAGATAACAATACTTCCCTTTACTGCAGAAGCTTGCTATGTAGATCAGTCTCATCTCAGTAAATTCTAAGCATCTATTTTTAGAAGTGTTTTTAAAAAGCCTCCCTTGACATTAATTGCTCTAATACTGCCCTCTACTGTTTGATTCAGAGAACCTAAAACACTGGTTTGCTGTTAATCACCTTTAATTTATAGTGAACTTATACATGAGAAACTTCCAAGTCGCCCCATCATCAACAACCTTGTTCAGGTCTTGTTAAATTCAGGGTTGTGGCTTCCTTAAGTCCATCCATCTGTAATGCGGTCTTCCTTTTTTCCCTACTGATTTCTACCTTACCAATCATTATTGTCTTTTCTAGTGAGTAATGTCTTAGAATCATAGAATCATAGAATCATAGAAATTCAGAGTTGGAAGAGACCACACAGGCCATCCAGTCCAACCCCCTGCCATGCAGGAACACCCTCAAATCAATCCTGACAGATGGCTATCAAGCCTCTGCTTAAAAGCCTCCACGGAAGGAGACTCCACTACACTCCGAGGCAGCAGATTCCACTGCCGGACAGCCCTGACTGTCAGGAAGTTCTTCCTGAGGTTCAGGTGGAATCTCCTTTCCTGCAGCTTGAATCCATTGCTCCTTGTTCTGGTCTCTGTCTTCTCATGATATGTCTCAAATATGACAGCCTCAGTTTAGTCATCCTGGCTTCTGGGGAAAGTTCAGGTTTGGTTTGCTCTAGGATCCATTTATTTGTTTTTTTAGAAGCCCACAGTATCTGTAGAGCTTTCATAACCGTACATAGAAATTGAATGGCACAGACAATCCTAACTTTAGCATTCAATGATATACCTTTGCACCAAAGGATCTTGTCCAGTTCTTTCATAAGTCCCTTTGAAATCCTAGTTGTCTTCTGATTTCTTGGCTTCAGTCTCTATTTTAATTAATGACTGAGGCAAGGCATGGAGAATCTTGAACTATTTCAACATCTTCATTGTCTGCTTTAAGGTTATACAAATCATCTGTGGTTGTTTTGTTTTCTTACTGTTCAGCTGTAAACCTTCCTTTGCACTCTCTTCTTTGACTTTCTTCAGTAATTGTTCCAAGTCTTTGCTATTTTCTGCTAGCAGTATGGTGTTATCTGCATATCTTATGCTGTCAATGCCTTTCCTCCAGTTTTCATGCCTCCTTTCTCAGGCCATTTCCGCACTACAGTGTTAAAGTGCTGCTATTCCACTTTCAACGCCCTGTGGAATTCTGGGGTTTGTAGTTTACTGCTCTTTGGCTGAGAATTTGAAGTGCCCTTCCCTAAACTACAAACTCCAGAATTCCATAGGAGGTTGATAGTGGAATAACACCACTTTAACACTGTAGTGTGGAAATGGCCTCAGTCTAATCCAGCTTTACATATGATATATTCAGTATACAAACTGGGGTGATAAAAGGTAGCCTTGCCTCACTGTCTTGCCAATTGGAAACCATTCTATTTCTCTGTATGCTGTCCTGATGGTAGTCTCTGATCATGAGTACAGTTTTTCATGATCTTACAATCAAAGGCTTTGCTATAACCTATAAATCACAGGCTTATTTTCTTTTGAAACTATCTGGTACACTGCATTATCCAAGGTATGCTTGCAATATGATCCCTAGTGCCTCTTCCTTTCTTGAACCCAGGCTAAACATCTGGCATTTCTCATTACATATATGGTAAAACCTGGAAAACTTGCTTTTGTGACTATGAGAATCACCCAGTCAGTATGAACAGGGGATTCTGAGAGTAGTAATCCAAAAATTAACTTTTCAAAACTCATTGAACACTTTGTGATGAAATTTAAAAGTGTTTCCTTGAGGAACTCCAGAGCACTCCAGAGTCCCCAAGAGACTCTCTGAAGAACTCCAACATGAATAACAAACAGCTCCTGCCCATTAGATATATCAAATATGTCAGTTGTGGCCCTTTATTTTTAACAACAGCCTAATATGCAGAAGTTTAGTAGGTGCATCTTTGTCTAGAATAGATATAAAGTGATGGGACATGCATTATCTCCTCCATTTCTATGTGTATTCTGAAGATCATGATCAATTTTTTTTTATATACCCAAAGTGGCAACCCTCATCAGAAAAGTTAAAGCAAGGAGAAACACATTGGGATTATCAGATTCTCACAGCCTCATTGCAGTCATCACCTGTGTTTATCTTTGTTCAGGAAGATTGGATCCTATGTGTATTCAGAAGTAAGCCTTACTTAGTCTAGTGGAACATACTCCTTGTAAAGCATACATAGCAAGAAATCAGCTATGATAGTTGGACATGATACACATTAAAATAAAGGGGACAAATTAATAAGATTTAAGTCTTGATTTTAGTAGGAATTAAATACAACTGACTTATAATTTGGATTGTTCTTAAAGAAATGGATATACCATAATGTTTGATTATCCTAATGCATAACCTGAACTTGGGACAAGAAGCCACTATTAGGACAGAATATAGAGAAACAGAATGGTTTCCAATTGGCAAGGGGCCCAGGCAAGGCTGTCTTTTATCACCCTACCTGTTTAACATGCAGGCTGAATGTATTACATGCAAAGCTGGATTAGACTGCAGTCAAGAAATCAGAAGAAGACTAGGGCCATTTCTGCACTAGAGTGTTATTGTGCTATTATTCCACTTTCAACATCCTGTGGAATTCTGGGGTTTGTAGTTTACTGAGGACAAAGAGCTCTCTGGCTGAGAATTCTAAATGCCCCTTCCCAAATCTGCAAACCCCGGGATTCCATAGGATGTTGAAAGTGGAATAACAACACTATAATAGTGTAGTGCAGAAATACCTTAGGACTTGGAAGGGCAGATATGAAAGAACTAGAGAAGATCCTGAAGTATCAAGATATATCACTGAACATGAAAGTCAGGATTGTCCAAGCCATGGTATTTCCAGTTTCTACATATGGTTGTGAAAGGTGGACAGTGATGAAAGCTTGATAGGAAGAGAATCAACTCATTTTAAGTGTGGTGCTGGAGGAGAGTTCTGAGGATACCCTGGACTGCCAAAAAAAGAAGTAAATGGATCTCAGAGCAAATGAAACTTGAAGCCAAGGTGACTAAACTGAGACTGTTGTACTTTGGACATAACATGAAAAAACATGACTCTCTAGAAAAGACAATAATGTTCAGGAAGGTAAAAAACAGTAGGAAAAGAGAAAGATGACATTACAGCTGGATAAGGGAGCCACGGCCCTGCGTCTGCAAGACCAGAGCAAGGCTGTTGATGACAGAGTGACTTTCAGGTGTTTAATTCCTAGGGTCACCATCGGTCAAAGTTGACTTGATAGCATTTAACTGTCAGGGTATTCCATGTGAATGCGGTGTGGCTGGAAAGGTTTTTCTAAGTGGACGGCAGGAATGAGGTGATGTGACCTTGTTTGCAGCTGCAAAGAATGTTTTGGCTAGCCTTCCTTGGAAGGCCTTACTTAGTCACAGAGCACCAACATGAGCAGGTTGCATACTGTCATTGTGATTGGGTCACCCCATAGGGACTGGGGTGTGGTTAAGCCCTTAAAAAGGCTTAGGTGTGGCACTGTTCTTTACCATTAGGTCAATTCCTTGTGGTCATGCTGCTGTAAAGGCTAATTTATGATTTGTATCCAGACATGCTGCCGGTCTGTTTTTCCATTCTGCTAATTATTGTGCATCACTTGTTTTATGCTTCTTGGTATGCTGCCAGAAGCCTTAACTTTTATCTCAATGTGCTCTGCTGAATAAATAGCACTGAGTCTTATCACTTTGAATCTGCAGAGCATTTTTCATCCTGTCTGGAGCAGTTTGGTTGCAGCTGGACGTCACTATCCTGTCAGCACTCTGCACATGCACTGAGGCCTTTGCTACCCTGACATTAACAGACTTACATCTGAACAAAAATGGACGTTAACAAGCATTTCTACGTGATTCTGGTTTTCAGCATAAGCCACACTTTGCTTGTCTCTAAAACTTAACTGTGAGAAAACTTGATTTTCAGTATGTTATTTCTGAATTTGCAATGTGACCAACAAAAACCTAAAAGGTCAAAGTTATAATTCCATTTGTAAGGTTCATGTGACTCAGCTGGTAACATGGAGATCTGAACAAGAATTTACTGGGATTTTGGAAGCAGTATTAACCAAGACTGCAGACAATTGCCAAGGACATGAAGAAAGATAATCAAACTTCAATCCAAAACTCACTCAAAACAAACAACGCTCAGCCAGTTTGAATACAACATGATGAGATTTAAGGTGGGGGGGACAGGATTATTTTTCCATTAATGATTAAAGAGGGGTTTTGTTTGTTTCTTTTCTCTATAGAAAATGGGGAAGCAGTTGTACAAAACGTCATATGTTTCTCTCCACAGAATAATTTCCTCACAACACTTCGTCCAAGTACATAGAAAGTACTGTGAAAGAATATCCATTTTCTCTCAGAGTAGGAAGAAAACTATCATAATTATTCATCCTCACTCGCAAATTCAAATCTATGACTGTTTTTGTGAACATTTTTCTTCATTGAAATACATCACAAACAGTAGTTTGTGGATCTGTGAGACAAGATATGCTTTTCCCACTGCCAGTGTCAGATGGAACTTGGCTATATTGATGGGAAATCTCTCTCAGCTAGTTAGCTACATAACCACTTTAAGTTTCATAGCTAACTGGTGTCTCCCAGCTCAACCCATTCCCCAATCCTCATTTACTGGGCAACAGCTGCTGTGAGCGACAAGGATCTGTTCCCCTGTTGATTTGGAAACAGCTGACTGATGTTTCTGTCCCACCTGTCACAATGCCCTCTTGCACCAAAGAGCTTTTGTGGGAAGGGGGATGAAGATATGAGCCAACTGCTTTCTGATCAATGGCGGCAGACCCCTGTCACTCACAGTGGCTGCTGCCCAATAAGTGTGGATTGGGGGGCTTTCATGGTCCCTACACATGCTCCAATGTAGTAAATACATAGGGATCAGAAATACAAACCAGTCACGAATGCCTAACTATAAGTTACGTTTGCAACTACTTTAGTGAACTATTGTTTTGTATGACATTACCTAGAACTCCACAGCTAGCCTGGCCAGAATCTTGTGGTTGGAGATTCTGGAGATTTCTGTAAAAAATGTGAGCCCAATGAATTTCTTCTCCCTTTTTGGGTAAAACTGATGTATTCAATAAGCAGGTACAAAAATGTAAAGTATATACCACCACAAATCCTGGCCATGGTGCAAGAAAACATGGAATAAAACCAAGAAATCTAATTATCATTTAATAACAGTATGGCCCCTGAAGGACAAGGAAATAAAAGATTAAATAGTACACAAAAAATCTGAAATGTGCAACTAGATAGTTTATGGAACGCAGGTTATGGGAGCAGAAATTGACTGACATATCTTTCATCTTGAGCTAAATAATGTGTATTTGTTTCATTAATAAAGACACATTCAAGGGATCTCCATAGCAGTTTGACCAGTGTGGAAAATCCAGTCAACAGTGGCTATCTGACTTGGGGTTGCCAGGTGACCCTTGTTTGAGAACCAGAAAGCATGTCCCTTACAGGACTGGCAGATGTCCCTTATTAGAAGCTTTCTCCCCTATCTGAGTGTTGAAAAGCTTCCGTTTTTAAACAGACTGCACGAGATGCCAAAAGGGGAGGGACACTGGGGATGTGGGCCCTTCATAAAAGACAAAAATAAGTGCATCATGTAATTTTTGAAAGCAAGCAAAATATTAATTTACAAAGAAACACATATCTAAGGCCATTTCTGTACTATAATGTTATAGTGTTATTATTCCACTTTCAACATCCTACAGAATCCCATGGTTTGTAGTTTAGAATTCGTAGCCAGAGAGTTCTTTGGCCTGAGTAAACTACAAACCCCAGAATTCTGTATTATGTTTAAAGTGGAATAACAGTGTAGAGAGGAAATAGCCTAATTGAATTGAAATCAATACTTTCATTTTGTGTTTCACTACAACACAAATCTGCTAATGGCGATTTCCTGGTTGTCACCTCTATGTGTCATTCAATTTAAACTGTCTCTTATTGCTGTTTTGAAACCCTGGCAACACTAATGTAACCTCATGAAGAAATAAGATATATTGTACATCTGGGAAGAAAGACATATATAGAATGTAGTCTTGTTACCCAAGGATGACTATATTGTTTAATATAATGGTGGTTTGGAGCATCCGGTTAATGTTCTTTCTATCTCATGCATCTGAAAATAACTTATTGATAGAAACAATGAAGATATAATCAGCTATAATCCCACAGCTGATTGCGTTGCAATCCCACTAGAAGATAAGACCACTGTCTGTCATTGTTGTTGTGTGCCTTCAAGTAGTTTCTGACTTATGAAGACCCTAAGACAAATTTATCACAGTGTTTTCTGGGGGTTGAGAGTGTATGATATGCCCAAAGTCACCCAGTGGGTTTCCATGACCAAACGGAGATGCTCAAACCACTACACCATGCTGGCTATCTCAAGACCACTGTCTAGGATACCCGAAATACCAACTTTGCCACTTGAGGACCAGAAAATCTCTATAAGAAGGTCTATCATCAGTACTTCAGGATGGTGCACAACTCAGGGTCTATCCTAGGCCCTGAGGGAGGCTGGCCATATGATCTAACCATTTTTAGGACTGACTGTAAAAATGCACTGTGGAATCACTTTTGAAAACTATTCAGAAGTTGTAGCTTGTTCTAGCATCCTGACTGCATCTGTCAGTGGGAACATATGTCACTGCCTCTATCTATCTATCTATCTATCTATCTATCTATCTATCTATCTATGTACCTACTTACCTACCTACTTCTCAGCAGCTTCTGGTCTGTTTCTGAACACCTCAAAGTGTTTCTGTTTTAAAGCTCTATGCTATTTAGAATCCAGGTGCCCAGAGATACACCTTGTCTAATATTAATCCACCCTCCAAGTATTAAGGTCTTGTCTTGGAGGATAAGACTAGCAATGGTTACTTGTGATGATGTCTAAACATTGCCTGGTTGGGGAACACATCTGTGAGAGTGTTATTGTGCTCACTTGTGAGCTTCCCATGGGCAGTTGCTACACCAGACAGGTCTTTGTTTTCATCCAGAATAATTCTGTTTATGCTCTTTTTGTAGGCTTTTCTCCAACTTTTTGCATGTTATTTGCACAGTAAGCCACTAGATGGGAGTAGATAGTAGCATATGACACTCCAGATTCTTCATTTCCTAGATAGTCCGCTCCTGTAAATTTTTTGTAAACCGTTAATAAATAATATGGACATCATAAGAACAGAATAAAAGTGGTATCAATTCACCACTTAATTAAGACGCTTTTGACCTGGATTATCTTGATATTGGCCAAAACAGAATCCTTTAAGAAGATTTTGTTTTGAATGAGAAACACCAGAAGCAGCTTTATATTTAGATTGTGTGTTATATTCACTCACTGACAACAGCACTGCAGTTTCTTTCTTTTTTTTTTAAATTTATTTTTCTACAAAATACGCTCATATAATTAAAATAAATGGTGACTTTACATACGTTCATTCTCAGTGTTTTCAAATATATATACATATTCATACAAAGTACAATTTACCATCTGTTTCTTATGATTATATATAAGAAAAAACATTAAGTTCACCTTGACTGCCTTTGCTGTCTGCACAAAGTATTTGTACAGCACTTCAGTTTCAAGTACAAAATTTTTCCAGCTTTACCTGGAGAGGTTAGGAAATGGATCTGAAAGACATGTGCCTTACCACTGAGCTACAGCTATTCTCTCAGCTTTTGAAAAAGTTATTTTTGGGGCTACAATTCCCATTATCTCTAGCCAGGAACAATCCTACAAATTAAGGCCATTTCCACACTAGACTGTTATAGTGCTATTATTCCACTTTAAACTTCCTATGGAATCCTGGGGTTTCAGTTTAGGGAGGAGCCTTTGATTCCCCAGGATTCCATAGGATATTGAAAGTAGAATAATAGCACTATAACAGTCTAGTGTGGAAATGGCTTGAGATTTAATCAAATGTTTGAAAATGGTCTAGATACAGACTTGGGCCAAGATGCAATGATTCAGTGTTTGGATATGCACTATTAACCATTTTGAGCCAATGATCCATTGGATGAATTCTGGGAAATTGCACACACATTTAATCCTCTGCATCTAACTACACCATTAGCACAGAGAAACTGCACTCCTGCTGGGTTTACACTTTATTCTGGACCAAAAATGGAAAGCCTGGCAGCACAGTTCAGTTTATTGGAGTACAAGGGACAGGCTTCTTCCATGCTCTTACCCCAAAATGTGGGTGATTCAGAGGTCCATCCATGATCCATCCACACCAGTACCTCTGTGAAATTGTGGGGAATATTAGCTGAAAGAGGAGGCCTGTGAGAGTGTGTGACCTAGCAGAATCTTTTACAGCTGTGTATACTGGTATTAATGCAGAAACACCAGCTGGAGGTTCAAAAAATATTTATTTTATTGAGCAAATTGACAAGCACATGCATACAAGATCCAAACAGTCTCGCAATCACACAAGGCTAACTGAAGGAAAAGGAGGAAATATTGGATAGTAAGAAGTTAGGGCATAGTGGATGATATTTACCTATCCGGAGAGAAAAGATGAAGTGATGTGGCTCAGACTAGGATCTGAGGGTAGTACAAGAACAGGAATTTGAGCAGCAGAGTGATGGCCTATGTCCAGAGTACTACCAATTATCCAGCTTAGAGCCAGGGTTTAAATACTTTATATCCACCGTGAGGGGGAAGGTGTTAATGGCTCTCTAGCAGAGGAGACAATGGAGGTTTGGCATGAGCTAATGGCCTTGGCATTTGGTGAGAAAGAACTGATGAGAATCATGATAGCTCCTTAATGGCAGGACAGGTGAGGGGACCAAAGGGAAGGATAGAGGAAGAAGGTTGAAGACAGTTATGCTGTGGAGGCAGTTTAAATCAGTTTAAGCCTGCTGATTTCCCCCCAAATTTATATGCATGTGGATGTCAGTGTTTTAACTCTTTATGCTCTCTAAACTTGTCAAATAGGTTAATATGTTTGTTACTCTATGGTGATTATTTTTATTGTCTTAGTGTAATAATAATAAAAAATCATCTTTCCTATATCACTGTGTGTGTGTGTATGTGTGTCTGCCTTCAATTTTTCTGTTGGCTTAGGGCAACCCCATGAATTTCACAGGGTTTTCACAGGGTTTTCTTAGGCAAGAAATACTCAGGGCTGTTTTGACCAGTTCCTTCCTCTGAAATATGTATAGAAATGTTTTGAAATACATGCTATTTGTAAGTTGTTCGCCGCCTCGATCCATATGGAGAGGCGGGATACAAATAAATAAATAAATAAAAAATATAGCCTACAGTAGTGGATGTTCATTGGCAGTCTCCAATCCAAGTACTAACAAGGGGTGATTCTACTCAGCTTCCAAAATCAGACAAGTTCTGGTACCTTATTGGACTAAGCAATGTCTTGAAAAAAATGGACATTCAGGGAGGAGCAAAAAGACAATACTGACTTCAACCAACCACATCAATAAGATGCCACTATTCTTCCAGTTTATGGATTCTCATTAAGAACATTATTAATCTCAGATATCAGTTTATAAAGTCTATGGCTTCAGCTAAATTTGTTGAACAGAAGTTACAGGCCAGAAACCTATTGGTTAATCCTGACTAGGACAGGGACAGTGAATCAACTGTTGAATGTAGAGTCAATATGTAGGTAAATCTCATGGATTAAATAGGTCTGCTCTAACTGGAACAAGATTCTGGTTGTAAATTTGGAAGTTATTATCATCATACTGGCAAACTAAGTTTTGTTTTAAATCCTGTGGGTAGCACTTCATGTTATGATTAGAGTGGTCAACACAGAGTGCAACAGAGCCCTTCATGGAGCACGAGCTGAAGTGAATGCGTGTATTTTTCATTTGCCCCTATGTAAACAGATAGAAATTAGAGTCAGCTGTCAGAGTAGTCCAAATTAAAGGCTGCATGCTACTTTAATGTCAAAATTGAATCCAGAAGGAAAGGAGGGGGATGGAAAGAGGAAGTGGAAGTGGAAACAAAGGAATAAGTTATGTCTTACAAGCTACTAATACCATCGGAGTTCTTAATCCAGATGCAATTGATAATGTTTATGTTGAGGTTAGGATATGATTGATTCTGGAAGAGCTCCACCCTCGCACAGCAAAACAATTCATATAGGACTAAATTATCTTGTTTTGGAGTTGGGTACAAACTTGTAACTTAGGTCCACTACTGCATGCACACAAGCCAAATGGTTGCATGATAATGAGTGTGTGTATGTGCAATTGAAAAGTGCTAATTATGACCTTTAAAGTCCTATATGTTTCAGGTTCAAATTATCCAAAGGACTGTATCTCACATACGAGCCCGTTTATGCATTGATTTCTTTTTTTTTTGGGGGGGGTCCTTCTCTCCATTCCATTGCTTTCACAGGTATGGCTGGTATGAATACAGGAGAGGCAATTTTTGTAGCTGCTCCCCAGCTCTGCAGCTCCCTTCTCATAGGGTTACATTGGAACACCCCTTGTTCTGTTTCAGCAGTTGAAGATCCTTTTGTTTTGGCACGTCTTTGAACACCAATTGCTTAGGAGTCATGGGTCTTACGTAACGTGATGAACTTTCTATTTGCTGCTTTCTTTTTACTAATTTATGTTTTTTACAGGTTTGAATTTTTTGATAGTTTAAGATATTTAGTTTCCTCATGATTTGAATTTTCTGTAACATGTTTTAATTTCTTTTGTATTTCTGAACTTTTCTCTAACTGTTGGAGTTAATAACATATACTCAACAGTAAATTGCTGGTGTACTTCCTTCTCTAGAATATAAAGCAAGTTTGTTCATTTGAACTAGGGTGTGTGGACTATATTTGTCTTGTTCTGCTGGTGGAGTGTGTATCTATCTCTACAAATGTATGGGCTTCCCCTACACTGGTTATGCAATGCAATTTGCCAGCATTGAACTTCACCTCCACAGCTAATCAGTGGCTGAGAATGGGAGGCTCCCAGGCATCATCCAGCTGCAACTGCCTGGCTAGGGAAAAGAAAGAATTTTCAGCCTCCTAGACTTCTAATAAACTCATTGGAGATCCAAGAAGGTGACCACTGTCCCTTTTTCTTGGCTGTGCAACTGCAGTTGGGTGGCATGAAGGAGCTACCTTCCCCCAGCCACAGTTGGCCATGAGGGTGTGATCAAGTTGTGGTTGAACATGGGGAGCAGGAAATCACTGGGACAAAAGATACCTGAATTCCTCTGTCTGCAATGACTGAAGAGGACCTATGCTGGTGTAACAGGAAGTCATGCCAGTGTCTGTCACCAACAGAACTCCAGCTCAAAACACAGAGAAGTTTGTAATTTTCTATGTGGCATGTTGAATCAACTGTTCGAAGGAAGGAAGGAAGGAAGGAAGGAAGGAAGGAAGGAAGGAAGGAAGGAAGGAAGGAAGGAAGGAAGGAGGGAAAGAATCCCATTCATAATCATAGGGGTGTGAATTATAACAGGGTTTGTGTAGATTAAATTCTTTAAGCATCGTCAGCTAGAAAGACCACCTGTACTACCTTGCCTATGTATCCCTTTGCTATCTAACCATTTATCTTATTTTGCACTTCTTTTAGTGGTGAGTTACAAGCCTTGGCAAGGAGAAGCACTAAGATGGCACACAAGAAAGAAGAATACATTTCCCCATGTTCTTTGTGTCTGATATTGCCAAAACTAGCTTTACTTTTGAGCACAAATCCAAATCTAATTAAAATCCAATTAAAAGCATTTTCAATTCGATTTGAATTATGGATATATCCCGATCTGTCAAAGGATTCAACTTCATTTTCACCTCCAAATCTGTATACAGAGGCTTTGGATTGTCAAAAGTCTGACTTCAGGGTTGAGTCTCCATCTTGCCAATAAAAAGGAACATTAAAACAACATTTGTGAGCAGTGTGCATTCTATCATGGATCTGATCCATTAAAAACAAAGTTATATAACTGTGATAGACAGCAACTTTCCAAAGTGTGTGTGTGTGTGTGTATACTCAGTGATACTGGGAAAGCTTTGGGTTACAACAGAAAATCTTGGATCTGCACTGAAGTTGTTGGCCAACAGTCTGTGCCAGTCTGCCAGCTGTTTAACAAGGGATACTTCAAGTTAGAGGGCTCCTGGCGCTACCATTAAAAAAGCATTGTGCAGCTATTTTGACTTTCCCTGCATCATATATTATGTGTGTGTGTGTGTGTGTGTGTGTGTGTGTGTGTGTTAAAAGAAAGAAAGAGAGAAGCAGTGATGAAAGCCAGGATTATTAGAAGTGGAAGGTGTCATTTGGACTATCCATAGGATTCTCTGGAATCTGAATAAAATGTCTTATTTCGATACAGCCTGGCAGAGAACAAAACAAGCCTGAATAGGACTGGCCGTAACATATTGCTATGTAGAATGCTATTGTTCAGGGTTCCAGCCAGTCAGCTGTGTCTCCTTTCAGGATAATCCATTCCAATTCCCAGCTAGTCAGTTGGTATTCCATTAATTTTATCACTTACCAAAAATTACCTAGTTAAGTAAATTAAGCTGATACAAGATTCCATCCATAATGTCTGATTTTACCCTCCATTGGTGAAATTAGCAAATATAGATGCAAGCACCTCCAAAATAGTCATTTGATTCCATTGAGTCCATGAGAAGAAAACCTAACTGAAGCCCATCTTTTTAGAAACCAGAAAGCTATATTTTCATATTTATTAATTAGAACGCTTAGAACAATCACAATAAAGCACTCAAACTGTGGCATATATTTAAAGTTTCCCTCTTATTTGCTTTTCATCTAAAAACAATACTCTGAAACGCATCTTCATCTCCTGTTAAAAACAATACTTAATGCTAACTTGGTACCAAAACATGTAAGGCCAGCTGAAAACAAAAGGTCAAAAGAGAGAAAAGTATCATTATCATCAGCCTTTTGAAAACACTCATGAAGCTCAA